>SJYO01046538.1:79158273-79238756 GCA_006410555.1 Capra ibex | reverse complement strand
CACCCGCCCGCCCTAGACACAGGACCCGGTCGACCAGAGAGTTCATGTCCCCACTACGGGCGTAGTCCCTGGAGTCTGGTCGTGTCCCCGACTCGACTCACGTTGTGTGGCGGGGTCCCGTGTGCGGTCCCAGCGTCGGGAGAGTCGGAATCGCTACTCTCACTCGTCGAGACCGTGTTAGGCAAGTCGTTGTCCTTTGTGTCCGGTCGGGTAACTCGAAGAGGTGAGTCCTTCCCTCACCACTGAGATCCGGACTGGATCCTCCAGCCGATTTAGTGCCGAAGTGTCGACCAGTCGTGATTGAATAACATCCATTAAGATCGTTCCAGCCGTACTCCAGAAGGGTAACCGCCGTGCGAACCACTGGTCCTCGCCTTGAGAGGCCTCGACCGAATACGTCTCTGCCCCTGAATAGACTTCCAAACAAAGACTCCGTGACCCCCTGTACTCAGACTCATTTGAGACCCTCAACCGGTACCTGTCCCTCCGGACCGCACGACACCAGGTACCCCAGCGTCTCGACCCGCACTGACTGCTACTACAGGTACCTCAGCGTCTCGACCCACACTGACTGCCACTACACGCACCCCAGCGTCTCGACCCGCACTGACTACTGACTTGACTGACTAACCTGCACACTACGTGGTTTGTCACGACCTTGACTTTCTATTCGTTCTCGGTCCAAAGTCTCTACGAATAGGCGAGTTTAGGAAAAGGGAAATTAAGTTTGAAAGTATTTTCGGTAACCAAAGAGAAAATCTGTTTTGAGAAAATTATAAGTAGACGTCGTCGGAAGGGAGAGGACTGAGTCCGTCGTTGGAGTGTTTCCGGTTCCCCAATTCTCCAACTCTGGTGCCACTCAGAGTCACCTTGTCGAGCGAGATGCGCCCGGACTGCACGTACCTTTACGACACGAGTCTACGCGGTTGACTTTGTCGACGAGGACTTGACCATTGTAGGACACCGACGATTCACGAGTGTCGTCTTCCTCGTGACCCGGGGGTGCACCGGTCCACCCCGGTCAGGGAGCAGAGGTTCACTCCCTAGTCCCGTGGGTTCCTCTCCCTGGGTCCGTCTACGGTTTGTGTCCTAAAAAAGAGGTATACAATTAAGAAGGGGTTTTACTTTAATGTTCAAATCCGTTTCGTATGTGTTTTAGACCTCTCCGTCGGGGGGAAATTTTCACGTCTCCCCGAGTGGGTCTTTTTGGAACGTTTTACAAACTACGGCACATTCTCTCGGAGTCCGAACAATTGTCTTCTCTTTTTAGACTTAGTCATAAATAAAGGAGACTTTGAGAGAGACTATGAAAAAGAATACAAGCGAATCACACGTACCTCATACAACGTTCTGACATTGTGATTGTGTTCAATTTCCGTACCTCTGTAAAAGAGAAACCTCGATTTTGGGAAAGCTGTCGTTCAGTTAATGTCTAGGTCCAAATCGACACGGAGGGTCCCGGGGGAACGGTGGGTCTTTTGTCTCCTCTGTAGGGACAGGGACACCTTTCTCCCAAGAGTGGAGACGACCCCTCACACAATAGTGGGGCGAAACGTTTCCCAATGTACTTTCGAGTTCTTTAAATTCATTGAGCCAGTCGAGTGGAGGTCGTCGGTGTGACAGAATCGTGCCCCGGTCCACATGCACATCAGTCAGTAGTGACTCTTTGTGGGGCACTACCCTTCCGACACCCACTTGGACTTGGGTCTCTTCCACTCACTTCTGGCACCTTCCCCTCTCTCCTGGTCTCCTCCACTCTCTCCTGGTCTTTTCTACCCGATCCTCTGTCCGGTCATCCGTCAAACCACGTAGTCGACTGAATAAAGTAAACCTACGAGACTAGTTAATTCAAAGATCTTCTCCACTCACAACTCTGTTCCCCTAACCTCCAATTTTTTTTTTCAAGACCAACACCCAGACACCAACCCTCAAATACATTCAGAACTAGGGAAGTGCAATTCCCAGACTGCGAGGAAAACTTTCCTTGGGAGACCTGTAGTCATACCTTCGTGGTACTTCTAGTCCACGTCCAATCTGTCACATCTACGGGATTTCGGCTCTTGACCTCTTTTTAGGGTTGACACGGGTTGGCTTCCGGGGTGCCAGTGTACACGTCGAGGGACGACCTTTTGTTCCTCTACGGGTGGTTGGACAGTCCCGAGTTGCCAGGGACGGGGGACTGTCGACCCAGGAGGACTGGACACATCCTTCGTCGTAGTGTGTGCGGTCCCTTTCGTACTCGACTAGGTCGTAGACGAGTTTTCATATAAGGGAATATTTTATCTCATTGTAGAAACTGAACTTTTCAATACCCCACTCCAAAGTAGTTTCGAGTGACTCTTCAGTTAAGTACGGATTCACCTGGTTTCCGAGTTCTTCTTCGATCCAAGACGAGTTCGTCCAAGGTGACAACGAAATTCTTCTTTGTCGTTTAAATCCTTCTACACGAGTGAACGAGAACAAACGACTCCTTATTTATCTACGTGAGAGAGAACTGAGACTGATGTGACCCGAATGTTTCCCCATTCTTTAACCTAGTAAACGTACCACGGCTTACTGGTGTAGGAAGAAGAGTCGGGTCTCTAGGCTCGTGTGCTGAGACTCAGTAGGTCGACGCGACTCAGTGCCGGTGGGGAGGCCTTCGTCAAGAGTCCTATCGTACAGGCCGTCTCTCTTTTGGACAGGTGCAGCAGTCATTTCCGCTGTCTCCGCTCTCACTCCGAGGCGAGAGCTCACGACTACAGACTACCTTTCTCCAGCCTACGGGCTCCACTCCGTCGACCTCCGACCCAACAACAAAGTCAGTGCCTCGGGTCCTACGAGACCGGAAGAGTCACGACGACTGCAAGTCAGCGGTTCAGGACAGGCTGAGAAACACTGGGAAGTGACGTCGTGTAGTCCGAGGATACAGGAGGTGATGGAGGGTCTCAAACGAGTTTAAGTATAGGTGACTCAGTCACTACGATGGTTTGGTAGAGTCAGAGACAGTAGGGGAAGAAAACGGAAGTTAGAAAGGGTCTTCGTCCCAGAAAAGGTTTCTCAGTCGAGAAGTGCAATCCATGGGCTTCATAACTTCGAAGTCGTAGTCAGGAAGGCTACTTAAGTCCCAACGAAAGGAAATCCTGACTGACCAAACTGGGAGAACGACCTGTTCCCAGAGGAAAAGAGGTCGTAGTGTTGAATCCACGCAGCCAAGAAATCGCAGGTCAGAAGAAATACCAGGTTGAGAGTGTAGGCATGTGCTGTCAGCCCTTTTGGCACTGACACAGATATACCTGGAAACAGTCACTTCACTGTATCAAAGGAGGGTTTCTCGTTCGTAGAAAATTAAAGTACTGACGTCAGTGACAGGCGTCGCTAACCCTTGGATTCTTTCACTTTAGACAGGAACGAAGGGGAAAGGAGGTAGATTAACGGTACTCCACTATTCTGGTCTACGGTACTGGAATCAAAAAAACTATGACTAAAAGTTCGGTCGTAAAAGTAAGAGGAGAAAGTAGGAGTAGTTCTTCGAACGATGATCAGTAAATTTAATAGACCACTTATTGTCGTAAACAGGGAATCAAAGACGATACTAGTAAATTTGGGTGGAGTCACTCCTGTTTCCAGTATGGACGAAACTACCTTAACACAGGACTCCAGGTTCATACTGTATTTACAAATTATTACTAAACGTTCACTTACTTAACCGTATAACAGTCACAGGACAACCCCACAATTGAGGGACTGAATAGATTTAAGAGAGAAGACACAAGAATAAGGTCGATCATAAGGAAGAACACTGGGCGCGAAGACTGTACTACTACCACTGTCGACTGTGAATGACAGGTCGGGGGTCGAGTGGCTTCGGGTCCTCCGTCCGCAACAGTAGTGCGAGGAAAGGTCACCGACGTCTCCGAGACCCTCGAGTCAGCTGTAGTCACGTCGGACAAGGCAAGTCGTCGCACTCTCGAGTCGAAGGCGCCCGGACTGAGTGTGATCCACGGGGAGAGTGAGCGGAAGAGACGAGGGTGAGACGAACCATGACAATCCCGATGACGATGCAAATTCGTGTGACAAAGTTGTCGTTCCGTCGTGGTGTGCGGACAATCCTTCGGGTTCAGGTCTCAGGGCAGCCGTCGTGTAAAACTCTTCCCACATTTCGTTATCCTTGAGAGTGTTTACCACGTCGGTGAAACCTTCTGTCGACCTACCAAAGAATGTGTCATTTGTACGAGAATGGTGTGTCAGGTTATGAGTGCAAGGGACTATGGGTTCCTTTTCTCTAAGACTCTTCTCTACAAGTGTGTTCTTGGACGTGCGTCTACAAATAACGCCAAAATAGGTATTGAAGTCTTGAACCTACGTTGGTTCTGCAGGAAGCCTCCCACTTGTCCATTTTTATTTGAGTACACAGGTCTGTGTTATTACCTTATAATAAGTTACGATCATTATTTCTTTAGACTCGAGGTTTATTGACTACGAAAATTTGACACCACAACCTTTTCTGAGAACTCGCAGGGAACCTGACGTTTTTCTAGATTGGTCAGGTAGTATCACCTCTAGTTAGGACCCACAAGTGACCTTCCTGACTACAACTTCAACTTCGAGGTTATGAAACCGGTGAATTACGTTTCTCGACTGAGTAACCTTTTCTGGGACTACGACCCTTTCTAACTTCCGTCCTCCTCTTCCCCTGTTGTCTCTTACTCTACCAACCTACCGTAGTGGTTGAGTTACCTGTACTCAAATCCATTCGAGACCCTCAACCACTACCTGTCCCTCCGGACCGTACGACACCAGGTACCTTAGCGTTTCTCAGTCTGTGTTACCTCACTGACTTGACTTGACTTGGCTTATTCTTTACTCAATAGATGGTACTTTTCTGTCCTCCTTGAAATTTACGTGCAATGATTCACTTTCTTCCGTAAGACTTTCTAAATGTGTGACGTATTAAGGTTGTCATACTGTAAGACCTTTTCTCTCTTGATACTTCTACTGTCTTTCCAGTTACCCACGGTTTCCAAACTCCCCTTTTATCCACCCTGTGTCTCCTACAAGTTCCGGCCTGAGATGAGGTGCACTATATCATGGTCACCGGTACACAGTAATATGTGAACAGGTTTGGATGTCTTACAGTCGTGGTTCCCACCACCACTACACAGGGACTCCAAGTAGGTGCCCTCTTTTACGTGAAAGACCCCCTCTACGGCCGTCATCCCCTCCGACACGTACCACCCCCCCCCCCCCCCCCCCCCCCCCCCCNCCCCGCCGTCCTCGAAATAGACTCGAGAGACATGTAAAGAGAAGTCATAGACACTCAGGTTTGATGATATTTCGACTTCGGATTTTGTCTCCGGACGACGTGCCCTTGTCTCGCAGGGTATGCGAGTGACGAACACGTATTCGAGGTAGGCGAAGTATCGGATGTTCGCGTGTAGCGGTGTGTCCACGTGTCTGTACGTGTGTCCGCTCGGCCAGACGTCCGACTGTCACGTTGGTGCACGACCTGTTGCCGTGACACTCTCGAGGTGGAAGCCACGACGTCGATATGACGAGCGTAGACGAATCTCTGTCTTTCCCGGTATCATTGAAAAAGGAGTTTTTTCATGTGGAACCAAGAACAGGTGGAATAGGGTCCTACACTCCTTCACAAGAGTCCACGTCTTCACTTCGCCCGGGTCCGGACGGCGAGGGTCGAGCCTACGGCTCACCCCGGGCGAGGGCCCGACAGACGTAGAGACTGCGCAGTAGGCGCAGTGCGCACGACTAGACCTCGGAGCGCCGCAGGACTACGGAGAGACCAGTAAACGTGTAACAAACGTGTGTAACACGAGTACGTCGACCGAGAAATAAGTGTCCTCGGGTCGACCGTTTCGTTTTTATGTGGGGCCGATGCACCTAGTCGAGGAGTGAGGGGAGTCGGAACCGACTCTCGTCGGGCTCCTTTCTTTACGATGGACACTTCTGGTCCCACCCGGCCTCCTCGTGCCCCTCGACTCGGTGGGACCTGGACCCCGGACACCTACGCCGAGTCGGGTCCGTCTTGGACACGTGTTCGGTGCCGGAGGCGTCCGAGTAGGAAGACTCCAGTCCCACGTCTCCTCCACTTTGGTCCGTCACCAACGGTGGTAGATCTCCCTCTGTCTTCGGTCCCCCGAAGACGGGTACACCCTCGGGGGAAGAACTCCGGACCCCTGTCCTCTGAGACGTCGACTCAGTCGCACACCCGAACGGGTGGAGAGACAAGTAGATAAAGTCGTAGGAACTGTTTGTCGAGTGGAAGGACCATGTACACAAAAGACTAACGAACCCAAAGTGAAGACAAAGGTCGAGTAAACTAGATTCCCGTGCCACTGTTTATACGTTATTAGTAGTGACTGTTCTTTATAAGAGTGTGGGCCTTTAACTAGAGTCCTAGTCCGACTGGAGTCCCTTCTTAACTTAATACGGTCCAAAGATACTAAAGACGGAGTCTTAGTCATTGACCCACCTATGTATAAGGTAAGGAGTGTCACTCTCTACTCACTTCCACTAGAGAGAGAGAGAGAGAGAGAGAGAGAGTGTGTGTGTGTGTGTGTGTGTGTGTGTGCACAGGATGTCGTGTCTTGTCGGAACAAACACTTTACGTACACCTGCTGGTGTTCTGCCCCCTAAAGGAGTCACGAAATGGGGACGGAGTCTGGTGTCCTGTGGTAGTGGAAGGGAAAAGTCTACACTTTTGGTTCGTAATGGGGAAAAGAATAAGATTCGCACATTGATGGTAGAACTAGAGGTTCGGGGTCTGTCGTGACCTGGGGGTTGGAAGTAGAAGATAACGTTCACCGGGAATATCGTGAAAGGAGCTGTTTCCTCAAGAACAAGAAGAATAATTTGTTTGTGTTCTCGGTCATCTTTACATTCTTTCAGATTAATAGTGATCTAAAGGTTTTTACTCTCAAGTTTGTTGTCAGCAGACGAGAAGGGAACGTCGGTTTTGTCGACTTTGTCTTCCCTCTCGGCGAGGGTCCGACACTTCTACCCTTTCAGTGACAAGAGACACTCGGAGTCACCCTACAGTCCTACTCGAAAATCTTCCTAGAAATTCTTACACACGACTATTAAAATTTTTATATATGTTGTCACAGTCTTTTGAAAACATTCCTTTTTTTTATTCTTCGTTCGTTTACACATACGAATTTCTGATTAAAAATGTCTTCACAAATTAATTTGGACCTTTGTCTTATTTAACGTTAATCATTTTCTCATTGATTCACTTGATACTATTTAGGTGTGTCATCTTAAGAGGACCGTGACCTTTAGTATTAATCTCAAACTGAACCTTTTTACGGTTGTTATATGACAATCCACTTTTTTCAAATGTTTTCTCATTTATATTATCTTGGGATGAAAACCTTTGATATTACGTATGTGTGTGACTGTCTTAGACCTTCTTGTGGGTGATGTTACAATTCTTATTAATAAAGACCCACTACTCTATACCTACTAAATTAAAGTCAAATCAAATGAAAATAAATAAGAATTATCAGTTATTACTTATATTTAATGGAGACGTTCCTTTTTTTTTTCATACTAAGATCGTTTGTCTTAGGTTGTTGTATAATTTCTCTAGTATGTAGAACTGGTTCACCCGAAATAGGGTCCCTACGTTCCTAAGAAGTTATAGGTTTTTAATTAGTTACATTATGTGGTGCAATTGTTTAACTTTTTATTTTTGGTATACTCATAGAGTTATCTACGTCTCTTTCGGAAACTGTTTTAAGTTGTAGGTAAATACTATTTTCGGGAGGTCTTTCGTCCTTATCTTCCTTGTATGGAGTTGTATTATTTTCGATATATACTGTTTGGGTGTCGTTTGTAATAGGAGTTACCACTTTTTAACTTTCATAAAGGGGATTGCAATCCTTGTTCTGTTCCCACGGGTGAGAGTGGTGATGATAAGTTGTATCAAAACCTTCCAAACCGGTGTCACTAGTCTCGTCTTTTTCTTCATTTTCCTTAGGTCTAACCTTTTCTTCATTTTGAGAGTGACAAACGTCTACTGTACTAGGAGATGTACCTTTGGGATTTCTGAGGTGGTCTTTTAATGATTTGGATTAGTTACTTATATCATTTCAACGTCCTATATTTTAGTTGTACGTCTTTAGGGAACGTAAGGATATGTGATTATTACTCTTTTGTCTTTCTCTTTAATTCCTTTGTTAAGGTAAGTGGTAACGTTGTTTTTCTTATTTTATGAATCCTTATATAGATGGATTTCTTTGATTTCTGGATATATATCTTTTGATATTTTGTGACTACTTTCTTTAGTTTCTCCTGTGATTATCTACCTCTTTATATGGTACAATTACCTAACCTTCTTAGTTATATCACTTTTACTCATATGATGAGTTTCGTTAGATGTCTAAGTTACGTTAGGGACAGTTCGATGGTTGTCATAAAAAGTGTCTCGATCTAGTTTATTAAAGTGTTAAACATACCTTTATGTTTTTTGGAGCTTATCGGTTTCGTTAGAACTCTTTCTTCTTGTCTTGACCTCCTTAGTTGTACGGACTGAAGTCCGAGATGATGTTTCGGTGTCAGTAGTTCTGTCATACCATGACCGTGTCTCTGTCTTTATATCTAGTTACCTTGTTTTATCTTTCGGGTCTCTGTATAGGTACGTGGATACCTGTGGAATAGAAGCTGTTTCCTCCGTTCTTGTATGTTACCTCATTTCTGTTAGAGAAATTGTTCACCACGACCCTTTTGACCAGTCACTGAACATTTTTTTACTTTGATCTTGTGAAAGATTGTGGTATGTGTTTTTATTTGAGTTTTACCTAATTTCTAGATTTGTATTCCGGTCTTTGATATTTTGAGGATCTCCTCTTGTATCCGTTTTGTGAGAGGCTGTATTTAGTGTCGTTCTAGGAGATACTGGGTGGAGGGTCTTATAACCTTTATTTTCGTTTTTATTTGTTTAATGTGGATTAATTTTAATTTTCGAAAACGTGTTGATTCCTTTGATATTCGTTCCACTTTTCTGTCGGAAGTCTTACCCTCTTTTATTATCGTTTACTTCGTTGACTGTTTCTTAATTAGAGTTTTTATATGTTCTTCGAGGACGTCGAGTTAAGGTCTTTTTATTTACTGGGTTAGTTTTTTACCCGGTTTGTTGATTTGTCGCTAAAGAGGTTTCTTCTGTATGTCTACCGATTGTTTGTGTACTTTTTTACTTAGTGGTCAGGTCCAAGCTACGTACTATGTCCTACGAACCCGACCACGTGACCCTACTGGGTCTTCCTACCCTACCCCTCCCTCCACCCTCCCCCCAAGTCCTACCCCTTGTGCACATCTGGGTACCGCCTAACTACAGTTACATACCGTTTTGGTTATGTTATAACATTTCATTAATCGGAGGTTTTTTATTTAATAATTAATTAAATTTTTTTATTTTTCTTTTTTTCATAAAAGGGGAATTTTTATATTTGTGTATAGCGTCGTACCATGTAATTAAAACTGTGTAACATAGTTAAAAAGATTGTAATATTGTTTATAATTTTATTGGACTCAGGAGGGAAGTTATAGTATTAAAAGAAGATACAACAGATTTCCTTATTTTCAAATTCCCAGTGTAAAATCCTGTCCGGTCACATCTAATTGAGTGTTAAAGGAAAGTATAAATGCCAAACCCAAGTCTTACAGTATGATATAAAGAAGTCATAGGGATCCCTAAACTTAAACTGTCTTTAGTCCCAAATTCTGAGAGTTCAAATTAACGAAAAATTTTTACATAACAAAATTTAACTTCCTGTTAAGGAAATGTCTTAAAACCTTAGCCAAACATCGTAGTGGGGGTTTTGGAGGTCGACATTGTGTGTTTCGAACTCGAAACGTCTCCTTAGTAAGACGGAACAGGACGGAAGAAACTCAGTCACACGGTTGATTTCCAACCGTGGACAGTAGAAGAGAGTAGTTAATTTATTGTTCGACAGGACTGGTGACCGGAAGTTGGGGGACTCTCCTCAAGTCCCACCTCTAGTCCTTACTCCGGGAGACACGAGACCCTTTTTGACCGTCTTGTCAGGAAGTCTAACTATCTATAAAGGTCTTCTTCATTCCTCGGATTAAGAACGTAGAAGAGTACAGATCTTTTCGTGATTTTAGGAAGTACCACTACAGACGAGGAACACTGATCGTCGTCGGAAGACTTTTTTGTTGTTGTTGTTGTTGTTATACAAACTAACGCAGATAAAGGGTGAAGTGGTTTTAGGACAAATATGACTGGGGACGGGACGGAGACATCCCGTCAAGGAGTCTCGAAAGACTTTACGACAGAGGGTCCGATATCGGGAGTAACACGGGGGTTATTTTGAAATGAGCGTCGAGAGTGTAGGACACGAAAAGGTCAGCTGTCGCCCCGTAGACGTCCCAAGTGAGTGCAGGACGGTCACCAGTAATAGTAAACATCCTACTCCGGCGTTCGTCGTCTCCTCGATCTGCCTGTCAGGACAGTGTCCCCGTCGAGCCCCGGATCCCTCCTTCGTTCTGTGGGTGTTCAGGACGCTGACACCAGACATTAACCAACCCCCAGGTCCCCTCTTAAGGACGTAGACGGTCCTCGGATCCTACCCCTCACTCCGCAGATCCCCCACGGGTGTCCCAGCCCCTTCCACGACACGGGTCCTGGTGTACAAGGTCCCTGGGGTTCAGAGTCTTCTCTCCGTGACGGGCCTCCACCCCACCCGCAGGCTAAAGAGAGACACACGGAGGTCGGGCACTCCAGTTCCCCTGTGAGTCGGAGTCCGGACCCCAGACTCTGAGCCGGTGCTGGGGTCCCCGTCCCCCGGCACCCTGGGGTGGTTGTCCCCCTGTCGACGGATAAGAAGAGAAGAGAGAGAGAGGAAAAAAAGAATTTCTCTGTGAAAAGGGAGACGTGGTTCTTCTTTCTTGAACACCAAGACCTTTATTAGTGGTGGACGTGAAACTTCCAGACGTGAAGTAGTTCGGATAATACAAGGGAAAGCACTTTTGACAATCATTAAAACGTAAACTACTTTTCAAATTTTTCAGTGAAATTTACCTTCCCAAAATTAAGCGTATTATAAATCCTCACCTTTGAAGGAACATTTAATACCTACCTTGAACCTTTCTTATACCCGAAAAACCAAAACATCTTATAAGAAGGAAGAAAATTGACTTCTCCTTAAGTCTTAGAAGATCAAAAGTTCTAAAAAGTCATAAAACACCGAGGTCGTGTTCGTCAACTCCCACACGAATCGGGAGTCGGAGTCTACCTGCACCTTCGACTCTCCACTCCTTCCCCCGTCGAGACACGAAATTGTATTACTTGTTTTGTAGCAAGGATCTGCAGGCGAGGGACCCGGACCAAGACTGTCTCCCCGACGGACCCCTGTCTTTGTTCGGACATTAACCCTCGGAGTAGCTTTTCGAGAGTTCTTTGTTTGTTAAGACGGAGGAGTTCTAAAGAGAACAAAACACGAGTTAAAACCTTCTGTACGTCTAGACATTTTTGTTTCAAAAATTTTACAAACCGTTTTGCACGTAAAGAACGTTTTGATGATCTTTCCAGTGGTTCTGTTCCTTTTCGGGACCTCGAGGGACACCCGGTGTAGACAAAACAAAAAGAGCGAAAGAACGAAAGAAAAGAAAAAGAAAAAGAAAAGAAAAAAAAAAAAAAAAAATCATAAAACTTTCAACAAACCCGCCCGGCCAACAACGCAGTTCTATGAGGGGACTCTTCTACCGACAATCGACCGTATGCCCCAACTCCTGTACATCTTCAAACCACAAGTACCGTGCAAGCACTACCGTCTTGGAAAAGGTAGGTTCGACAGAGCCCCTGACACCACGGTCGGCTCCCCGTCAACCGTCCGGACCGACCGTGTCGTCCGTTGGAGACTCCGATCCCGGGACGGTAGGGGAGATGGACGATTCCTAGTTAAAGGAAGTGAGAAAATATTCTCGAACTTATAACAAAAACAGAAACTTTATTACCGCTTTGGGGTTCACTTTTCCCGTCCTTAGTTCTGTTTGTTTTAACCTCGGCGAGCCTACACAGAGGGTTCGCGACACCGGGGGCGCCGGAACTCGTCTCGGTGATCGGACAGAGTCTGTCCTACGCAGGTGTGTCGTGGAAGTACTCCCGGACTCACAGACGTAAACGACAAGATAAATTTTCATTGTGAAGACCAAGTGACCCTCTTTATAATTTATATTTGAGGTACCCCATCCATCCATTCTTACAAACGAGGGAGTGTCCCTGTGTCTCTTTACTTCCGACAAAATAAATAACGTTGAAACAAAATAAGGGTTGAGGTCACCGAGGTACTTGGTAGCCCATGTGCCTGACGTCTCTGTCCTTTGGCAGGGAATAGTCCCAATCCTAACACGATTACCTTCACTGGAGTAGGTGTGGGTCCCCGAATGGGGAAACACTTCTTATTTACTCTTGACGGTTTCGGTTCGATGATCGTTCAGTTTCGTTCCTCAAACGCAGAAGGAGCAGGGACCCCGGGACCTTTTAGAGTACCTGAGACCGTCCTGTCCGCCCGGGGAGTCACGACCCTTCCGTCCGTGTAGTGACTGAGTGCGACCCCCCTTCGTCCTCCGCCCCAGAGCCTCCTTGACGACTTTCGTCTCTCGGGAAGAAAGACGCGAAGGATTAGACACATAAAAGAAACTTTCTGCGGTTCTTGCTGTGTCGACGTAGGAGAATTCTGTAAATTCAGGTACCTTTACTCCCCCGAAAGTTTCAAATTAATACCTTGATCGACGTCTGTGTAGATTTATTCCCCTTTACTCAGAAGATTTTTTCTGGAAGAGATTTTCCAACATGTTTACGTTTTAACACAAGAAGTCTGTGTCCTTCCGACCCCAGACTCCGTTCACCCGTCGGAGTTCCCACGTACGCAGGTATCGAGGAGTGTCCACTGGTCCTTCCTCCGTCCAGGACTGAGCCGGTCCTTCTCAGGTCCGCCGTCACACTGGTCCCCACACCCGGAGATCCCCGGTGACCTGAAGTATTTACTGGGGGACTATACACCACCGTCACGGGGGAGTTCGTAATCGTCCTCCTCGGTTGTTGTCTCACAAGGTCTCCCTCGAACTGTCACGACGGCGACGAGACGACGTTCAGTCACCAAAAGACCGGGGACTAAAGAGGTCCCTCTACGACCCGGGGTAGTGGTTACAGGACTCGTCCTCTCCGGTCCGACCGAAGGTGTGTGGTACGAGAAGTGAGGAGTGGTCCGCAGGTAGGTTCCGTCGTGTATCGGACCCTCGTGTCCCTGAGCACCCCCACCCGGGGGAGTGCCGCTCCCACACCCACCCGGGGGAGTGTCATTTCATGTACCCAGGGGACTACGGAAATGGGTACGGCTCGTGTCTCAAGGTGTTAGGAGAGTCTTAGACCCCTCGGTCCCAATGAGGAGACTCGAGGAGCCCCTACCCTTACCGGGGTGACCAACAACTGGGGTCATTGACCGGATCTAGCAAGTCTCTCTCTACGTGTCGTTCGTAAGTATTCGGGTTGTGTACTAGTACTTCCCCGACACAGTACGGGCCGTCAACGAGTCCTAAGGCGTGCCGCTCCCACGTCCCCACGACCGACTGGTGGACGGTGGAGGGTTTCCTCCGGGCCCATAGTCTCATCCTTAATTATGTCGAAATTTATAAACACTAATCAAACACGATCTTTAATATTTTGTTTTTTAAATCTTCACCTAACCTTCGAACTTTGCTGATAACCTTTAAGATCCTAATTTTTAAGTTATGGACTTTAGTTATTGAGTTATTTGATCGATCTTCTTTGTTACTTTGTCTACAGATTCTCCATTGTGGTTCTCGTTTCGCGTCTCTCTTGGATCCTCTCTGAGTATTCTTATTGTTCGTTCTCGTCAGAGCCTCGTTCACGTTCCGGTGACATGAAGATTAGGCCTGAGACCTTCGGTTCCTTCCTACCTACCTCTCCTTACTCATAAATTTTCTACTTTTAATGAGTTTTGACTACTTTCTGTATTTTGGTGTCTAAGTTCTTAGGGTACTTGGGTCAGTCTTCTTCGTACTTTCCTATTCGTTATTTCTCCCGTGTAGCTTTATTATAAGGTTTTTCGTTTCTACCATTCAGTTCGTCTTTTAGAATTTTAACCGGGACCTTTCTTTTCTGGAAAAAGGTAAAATATTCTCGTTCTGACTTTGACTCTCAATTGAAAAATTATCTTCGATCTTCTGCAGGAAGTTTTTAGTCTATATATGCCAACGTTTAGGATATCCGGTAAACCTATACGTAAAGACTTTATTTCTGTTGTATCATCCCAATAAATTTTTATCTCCCTCCTTAACTTTCTCTCATGTTTTTCAATGTTTTCTGAACAGTCAACGGTCTCTCTGTGACTTAAGGTCATTTTCCTCCAAGTCAAGTCATTGAGTCAGTACAGGTTGAAAAGTGTTGGGGTACCTGATGTCGTACCGTCCGAAGGGACAGGTAGTGGTTGAGGACCTCAAATGGGTTTGGGCACAGGTAACTCAGTCACTACTGTAGGTTGGTAGAGTAGGAGACAGTAGGGGAAGAGGAGGGTGGAAGTTAGAAAGGGTCGTTGTCCCAGAAAAGGTCACTCAGTCAAGAAGTATAGTCCACCGGTTTCATAACCTCAAAGTCGAACTTGTAATCAGGAAGGTTATTTATAAGTCCTGACTAAAGGAAATCCTAACTGACCAAACTAGAGAAACGACAGGTTCCCTGAGAGTTCTCAGAAGAGGTTGTGGTGTCAAGTTTTCGTAGTTAAGAAAGAAATATCAGGTCGAGAGTGTAGGTATGTACTGATGACGTTTTTGGTATCGGAACTGATCTGTCTGGAAACAACCGTTTCATTACAGAGAGGAAAAGTTATACGACAGATCCAACCAGTATTAAAAGGAAGGTTCCTCATTCGTAGAAAATTAAAGTACCGACGTCAGTGGTAGACGTCACTAAAACCTCAGAGTTCTTTATTTTAGACGGTGAGAAAGGTGACAAAGGGGTGGATAAACAGTACTTCACTACCCTGGTCTACGGTACTAGAATCAAAAGACTTACAACTCAAAATTCGGTGTGAGAGGAGAAAGTCAAAGTAGTTCTCTGAGAAATCAAGAAGAAGTGAAAGACGGTATTCCCACCACAGTAGACGTATAGACTTCAATAACTATAAGAATACCGCTAGAACTAAGGTCGAACACGAAGTTGGTCGGGTCGCAAAGAGTACTACATGAGACGTATACTCAATTTATTCGTCCCACTGTTATATGTCGGAACTGCAGGAGGAAAAGGATAAACCTTGGTCAGACAACAAGGTACGGGTCAAGATTGACAACGAAGGACTGGACGTATGTCCAAAGAGTCCTCCGTTCAGTCCACCAGACCATAAGGGTAGAGAAAGTCTTAAAAGGTGTCAAATAACACTAGGTGTGTCAGTTTCCGAAACCGTATCAGTCATTTCGTCTTTATCTACAAAAACACCTTGAGAGAACGAAAAAACTACTAGGTCGTCTACAACCGTTAAATTAGAGACCAAGGAGACGGAAAAGATTTTGGTCGAACTTGTAGACCTTCAAGTACCAAGTGCATAACAACTTCGGACCGAACCTCTTAAAACTCGTAACGAAATGATCATCCACTCTTTTCCTCCAACGAAACTCAGTTTACGACCCTTCCTTCTACCCTCTAATGAATGACGTCTCTTAGTCGTAAGTTTCATCTCTCCTAGTCTCACACAATTTTTCTTCACAAACCTATTTCGATTGTCACGTTGTCGTTATCTTTAGAGAGACGTTTGGTTTACTGGCAGAATGTACCTGTCTTGGCTCTCTCTTTCTCTACTCGGTCACTGGTGGAGTTTCGGACAACCTGTGTATTTATGTCGTGTCCACTCACTTTCCGCGAGTCAGCACGGTTGAGAACCACTGGGGTCCCTGACATGTCAGGTACCTTGAGAGGTCCGGTCTTGGGACCTCACCCACAGGACAGGGAAGAGGTCACCTAGAAAGGTTGGGTCCTTAACTTGGTCCCAGAGGACGTAACGTCCGCCTAAGAAATGGTTGACTCGATAGTCCCTTCGGTTTATATTGTGTTTTGTCTACTGTTTTGACTCTAATTAAACGGATGAAGTCATTTACATTTACACGAGTTACGTGGATAACTTTATGAAATTTAACCGATTGTCTCTTTTGAAGTCACGTTGAAACATACATTCTTTGTGAGAATCTGGTTTTCTAAGTTTTCCTTTGTTGACTTCCTTCCCAACCTTATCTCGTCCGACCGCAGTACTGGCGACAAGGGTTGAAGGTCCCAAACGGCGTAGTGGTCCTCGTCGAGTAGTGTCGGGGGATCTACGTGGTCGTGGACGACGTCGGGACGAGAGGGAGTCCCGGACCCAGGAGCAAAGGTCTTGGGGTTGAAGAAGGGGACAGGAGGGTGGGGCCCCCACACAGACGAAGGCTTCGATGCTGGAGACTACCGAGTGACTAGAGAAGAGATGAACAGATTATACTAAATCGGCTAAGGAATTTAACGTAAAAGTTGGGGTTTTATTTGTCTTTCGTGTTCTGCTCTAATTCATTTCTCAATTCTCCTCTAATTAATCTTGTGTTTCTCGTCTGATTTAGTCTTTGTGCACGAACACCTTTCAGTTGTTTTGTACGTCTTTAATGTTCGATCGAATTAGTCTTTTATCCTCTCTCTGTTTATTTAATTTAATCTTTACTGTTCTCTTTTTATTGGTGTTTAGTCTCCTTTTAAATTTTGAGGTTCTATTGTTGTGAACCACGTTAAAATATGTACATTTTACACTTGTGGGTTTATTTGATTTTTAAAGTGAAATATCAAAATATTTAAACTGATATCATCTCAGTAATGCAACTTCAGTTATAGGAGTTTTCTTTGACTCGGTTATTCCTTGAGAAGATCTCTTTCGTTTTGTAGGTCTATTAGATTGTCCGTTTAAAGTCTTTTGATATCTAAACTAATAACGTGACGATAGACTTAATAAAACCTCATGTCCTTTTTTCCTTTTGGAGGTTTAATGGATATAATCCTCATTTTATAACTAAGGTCTTCGTTTCTTACTTTGTTTTGTTCATATTTAGTGCAAGTAAATCATTATTACTACGTTTTACATTTTCTAAACGGTTTCACACATTGTGCGTAACTTTACACTACGAGGAAACTGTGTGATTGAAACGTGTCTCACCAGGGATTTGACGTCCCGACGTAGGTTCCCAGGACTCTAAGGACTCCCTAAGAACTCCGACTCGATAAAAAATCATATTTAAATAAATAAAATTAACCTCCAATTAATGAAATGTCATAACATAACCAAAACGGTATGTAGTTGTACTTAGGCGGTGTCCATATGTGCACGAGGGGTAGGACTTGGGGAGAGGAAGGAGGGAGGGGCATGATAGGGAGACCCAGCAGGGTCACGTGGCCGGGGTTCGTAGGTCATAGTACGTAGCTTGGACCTGACCGCTGAGCAAAGTATATACTATAATATGTACAAAGTTACGGTAAGAGGGTTTAGTAGGGTGGGAAAGAGAGAGGGTGTCTCAGGTTTTCGGACAAGATATACAGACCCAGAGAAAACGACAGAGCGTATGTCCGATTTGATAAAAATTTTCTCATGAGCTCGTATAAAAAGGATGACACAACTATAAGTGTGACTATCTCTTTGTTCTGGTTCTAGTTCGTTTTCGGTCGGCGTACGACCACCGGACCAGGGAACCCCGGTGGTCCCTGGGAAAGGTGCCTTCCACTAAAAGGGTGTCTGGTCCCGCCCCCGACCAACCCCCACTAAGTCAGTACAACGTAAATGACACTGATATAAAGATAACAGTAATGTAGTCGAGGTGGAGTCTAGTCGCACACAATCTGGAGTCTCCAACCCCTGGGGACGAAGCCCCTGGGAGGTGAGGTCTGTTTCTGGTCCAAAAATACTCTCCTCGACACGACTGATGGTTCACCACACGAGACGACCAAGCTCTCCTCGAGTCTCAACCTCCCCGACTGTGGAGGGGGAGGGGGTCCCACTGCGGGGGGGCGGTGGTGGTGAGGTGGGAGGTTCTACCTGAGTCTTCCGCTGCCGGACCTCCTTTCCGTCGAGGGTAAGGACTGGTGTCCTTTAGTCTGTCTCGACTCCGACGTCTACGTCGGGAACACCAATCGTTTGAAAGAAGGATGGATGTTTAACTTTCGTTTTTTCTTAAGTTAGTACGTCTCAAAGAGACGAGCCCCCGGACGGTGCCCTTTCGTCGCACACACAGACCCGTGGACTGGCGTTTCGACGGACGAGGGACCTCCCTCTCTTAAGAGACCTTCTGGTCTTCACCTCTCCACTGTTCACCTCTGCAGACGAAGCTCCTGTAAACGGGGACCTGAACCCAAACCCCGGAGACTTGTCAGAATTATCTCAGTCATTATTAGACCTTTTCCACCACTAGTCGACCGACTACAGTAAAGTCGTCTCGACTGGAAGTTTCCCCGGTGGGGGGGACCTCTTCCCACTCCTGCGTTTGCCGAGTCCTTTCATATCAGCAAGTTGACTCTTTAATGTTTCTTGGGGCACTTTTCTTTTGTCCTCGAGTAAAATTTTATTTGTCGAGGTCAGTTGAATATCTTACTTCACAGTTAAATAGAACCTTGGCACTAGTAGCAGTCTCTGGAGTCGTACGCACAAATGTTCTCCTTTCGTTTGTTCGTTTGCCTGCACTCGCCGAGACAAAAGGGAGGGCTGAGTCTCCTTTTACTTTTGACAGGAACTAATGGAAAAGATGTTCGACCACACCCCGATCTGACTGACGGACCTCTGTCAGTCAGAGGTCCACGTCTGTGGGACCGAAGGTCGAGGAACCCCACGTCCGGAGTGACCGGTCATAGGACCCCTGGTTCGTCTACGGGTCCGAGTACCAAGGGATTTGTACGTCTTTTCGTGGTAAAGCCGACCTCCACCCCGGTCAAACGGACCTAAATAGGACGCCAGGAATCACTGATTTGTTGCCGTCGTTGGGTCACACTGATAACGCGGCACGACGCGAATCAGTGGCTCAGTACAGGCTGAGACGCTAGGGCACCCGACGTCGGGTGGTCTGGGGAGACAGGTACCCCGAGAGATCCGTTCTTATAGTCTCACCCAACGGCACGAGAGGAGGTCCCCTAGAAGGGTTGGGTCCCTAACTTGGGTCACATCAATAATGACCCCAGGGTGAATTGAGAAATCCCCAGGACTAAACTCATCTTTAACATAATTAAGTCTTCAATTCCAATTCCCGGACCTACGACGTGGTCGGGGACCAAGAAGGTGGACGTACCACATATTGCACCCCACTCCCCACCCCCACCGGGGGGACACAGAAAGGACGGACTATTTGACCGGTCATCCTCTGGAGGACGATACCCCAGGTGTCGTGTACGGAGGGCCCCAACGGGACACGTTCCTCTCGGGACGTTGACGAGAACAGGGTCCTCGTTTGGTCGGACCCGGGTAAGGACGGTCCCCGGGAGGAGGACCATTTCGGAAGACACCCCTCTCTCGAACCCGCCTTGTCTGACTCTGTCGTCTCAGGAACTTACCTGGGAAAGGAAAGGTCGTTTCTCGTTTCGACGTAGAAATAAGACGGTGGTCATGGACTTCCTTGGAGCTACGGATGGAGGACGTCCCGTCTAGGGGGTGCAGTCGTCCCGTTGCGGACACCCCTTACGTCAGAGGATTTTTAGCATAAACAACGTAGTAAGCCTCCATAGACCCCTCTCTCTTTTCACCAGGGATTCCTGTTCGTTCACAGGTCGAAAGTGTGGCAGGCGAGTGTTTCGACCTGCTCGGGCCCACTGCGGTCGTCGGTGTACCTCACGTCCCGTCTCCCGTCTCCCCCGAGGGACCAACGGGTCCCGTAGTGTCGTTCTCTCGGTCGAAGACGGGTCTCTCGTACGTCCGAGGTCCAGGAGTAAGGTGCCGAGACACGTGCATCCTGTGTCCGGTAAAGGAGTACGACGGACTGGTGGAAAGGTAATTGTGCTGGCAACACAAAGTAACATTTACTGGTCTCTGAACTGCATTTGTCTGGTACCCCGTGGGGGTCCGTGGTTGTAGCATATAAATACCTGAAAAGAGTTTAGGAAGGTTCACGTTCTTACAGGTAAAGGTGTCGGACCTACGTGACTCATGTCGTCTCGATTGGGGCGTGGAACTTCTCTACCGTACGTAAAATTTTTCGACCTGCAGAAAATAATCTACAATTTCATTTCGTTCTAACACTTTCGGTGAAGTAGTGAAGTTGTGTTTCCCGTCACAGTCTACGTTTGCTTTGGAGTTAAGCGGACCGAAGAGATGTTCGGAGTGTTTCAATTAAAAGGAGAAAGTGGTCTTACTTCTAGCGTTACGGACGTTACGATGAATACACAAGAACAGTGACTTACCGACGTTCGTCTTATCGAGGTACCGGGACGTCCAATGATCCTTCCACGAAGTCCAAAACTAAATAAAACTAAACGTGGAACATTCCTCGTGAGTTCCCAGACGACGACGACGACAATTCAGTGAAGTCAGCACAGGCTGAGACACGTTGGGGTATCTACCGTCGGGTGGTCCGAGGTGATAGGGACCCTAAGAGGTCCGTTCTTGTGACCCCAGCCAACGGTAAAGGAAGAGGTTACGTACTTTCACTTTTCACTTTCACTTCAGTAAGTCAGCACAGGCTGAGAAGTGCTGGGGTACTTGACGTCGGATGGTCCGAGGAGACAGGTACCCTAAGAGGTCCGTTCTCATGACCTCACCCCACGGTAACGGAAGAGGGAGTTCCCAGACTCCCGTACCGTTGGGGGAGGTCATAAGGACGGACCTCTTAGGGTACCTGTCTCCTCGGACAGCCCGATATCAGGAATCCCAGGGTTTCTCAGCCTGTGCGGACTCATTGCCTCACGCGTGTGCCTAAACCCCGAACTCCAAGTCAGAGACGTCGACCTACCCTCCTCCGTGGTGAAGGACACCCGTGTCTCAGACTCGTAGAGCGGTCGTTCGGGTCGGGACCGGGAAGGGTGGGAGTGGCCGGTGTGTGTGCTCACAATCCTCGAACCCCCGGGTTTTTACAGACTCCGATTTTACCTTTAGATTAGATATAAAGAGAACCAGACGAGGCAGACTTAAGACAGAAATAATCTGGGTCCTAAACGTAAGTACCGGGGTACTTTCCAGTAAAAGATAAGGACCACTAGCAACGAATAAAAGGAACAAAGTCTGCTTTTGTTTGATCTTTACTCAACCATCCCCTTTACGTAAAACTAAGAAATTGTTACAATGTATTATTCTAGTTAGAACCTAACATAAAATAAGTAAATATGTCTCAGATGAGTAAATATTTCCAGTTTACTGTAATTGAGCTATCTCTGTATAACATTTTATGGGTTGTCCTTTAAACTATTTTATTATAGAGAAGTTTAAACACGATTCAGTATTAAATTTCGACTTCTGACATAAAACGGAACGAGATTATACTCACCTGAACCATCATTGTAGGGAACCTATACTTTATATATATACAGATTCCGGTACTGCTACACACCCTCTTGAAGAGACTCGACACAAGACACACTGGAACCACTGTTCCGGTACTACCGTCAGGAAAGTCACCTCCTCTGGGTCCGACCTGTCGTGACGGGGACGCGGTCGTGCGTGGGCGGGCTGACGGTGGAGACGTCCCTCCTGCTCCGGGACACTACGTCCTGTGCGGGGGTGACCCGTCCTCTTACACCCTTCGTACAACCAGAGACGAGGTCCTTGTCCGACGTAAACCATCTCTTTCGGGGGTCGGAGGACCCTAAGAGTACTGCTACCCGGGGGGAGATGTCCGTCGGTCCCGGCACCACCTCCACCGTGGCGACAGTGAACCGACCACCGGCCCCGGGTGTGGACGCGCAGTACCCGTTCGGGACCACTGTACACCGGACCCCACCCCCACAGTTGGAGTCTGCTCCTCCCCCGACGACGACTGCAGGTGCCCGAAGAAGTCGGTTTCCGTCGGGAGGAGGACGTCTAGAGTCCCACCGACTCAGTGGACTCCAACCTTTGAGTCCTTAGGACGGTCCAGGCGACTCCGATTTAAGGGACAAACGAAGGAGAAGGGTCCTTCACTGTAAAAGTCGACGACGGACACCGACAAAGAGGGGTCGTGCCAGTGGCCCCCACTCCGTCGGGGGTAGGAGGATTTCTTTCTCCGACCGCCCGGACGTCCACCTCCCTGCGGGAAGGGGCCTGGTCGGGTCACCGTCCGCGTGGCAGGTCCGCGGACCTGGGGAGACCGTGGGAGCGAACACCCTCCCACCTCACCGCCCCAGTCTCCCCCCGCGTCTCCACGCCGACTCGGAGTCTAGAGACAGGGGATTCGTCTCCATGGGCTAAGTGTAACAGGCCAACCGGACCCCACCCACCTACTCAGGATCCTGAATCTGTGTTCTGAACGGGTTAAGTGAAACAAATAAAAGATTAAAGTAAACCACTGAAATGTACAATGGTGTTTCGGATTCATCGTGTCCTGTGCCTTAACGCAAACGTGTCTTCATGTCTTTTGTCACCGTCAGTTCAAAGGGGTCGGGAGGTCTCATAATTAATCTAAGGCAATAAATGGTCGATCTACGACTGCCACCTAGTCGCTACCCTTTCTGATTAACGCGACAGTCTCCGGGACGATTAATGCGACGCCATTGTCCCAATGTGGAGTGTCCTCGGCCGTCGAGTCGGGTCCGTCGAACAGACCCTCATACCGTCTCCGCCTCCCCTCCTGGTCTCCGGGCCTTCGTCCGTGAGGGTAAGGACAGACAGACGGTCGTGGTCCGGAGTCGTGGGGGCTGTCGGGCGGTTCTCGAGGTACGCGTCTCGTCGGGGAGCGGGAAGTCTGCACACGGGGACTCTCGAGAACCGGGGGTGGCGGGGTGCAAAGGAAGGTCTTCGGTGGCGCGAAGTGTGGCACTGGGAGGTGAGAGACTACGGCCGTGGCTCCTGTGGTGCAACGAGGAGGAGGAGGGAGGAGTAGGGCCAGTCTCTAAGGAGCGGAGGATCCTCGAGGAGGGACCTGGTTTGGGTCCGGATGTGGAGGGAGGTGACGGAGGGTCCTAGGACAACGGTAGCCTGGGCTCCCTTCGGATGTCTCGAGGTCCCACCCACGGGTCCGGGGGAAGGTCAAGTGTGGGTGAGAGGTGGGTTCTTGCGTCAGATCCAATATGATAAGTGTCGAGTCTGGGAGGTGCACCACAGGCGACTGGTACCTTCTTTAGGTCCCGACGGGAAAGAGGGAGTCGGGCGCCCGGGACGGACTCGTCGAGCGACGCCCGGGGAGGGAAACGACGGGGTAGGGGACGTCGGGTCGGGGTGCCGGACGGAGACGCGGTCTGAGTCCCCAGAAGTGGGGAGACTTCGAGAAGATGAAGAGTGAAGAAGACGGTCCTTCAGGAGGATCTGAACGTCTAGGGCCCAGTTCCCGACGCAGCAGTCTTCCCTGAAAGGGCTGGTGGTCCTCGTGCGAGTGACCACGAAGAGACTCAGGTCCTGACGGTGCGTCAACAGACCTGGAACCAGTGTGGACACGAGGGAGTACCTAGTCTCAGGTCCTCTGTTGTCTCGAAGGACATGTCTTTTTCTACCGGTGCCGCACGAGCGGAGACTTTAGAACCACGTGTCTCACCCGTAAATTGTTCGTGAATAAATTCCTTTTCCGACCCACACCTCTACTCTTGTCCTCGGGGTCCGCCTCCCCGGGACTGGACGAGAAGCTCGTGTCTCGGGTCCTCACTCCCGTCGTTCGAGGTAAGAGGTCCCGACAAGGGTGGTGGAGTGTAGAAAGAAGGAATAGACGGCCCCAGGTCGGGGCCATCTAGGTCCCATTAAGTTTCCCCTCTGTCTTAACCGCAGGATCCTTTTTTGAATAAATTAATGTCTATATTTCTCTCTAATCTTTTCTTATCACATTATCCTTTTAATCACCTCTTTTTCTCCGACTTATTGAACCAAATACACCTTATGGTTATTTTGAGGTTTTGTTCCTTAAACACGGTGGATGCATCTGGTGTCCGCAGAAAGGCAAGACTTCCTCTCCTCTACGACTCCGGAGGGGCTAGTCTAGAATCTTCGGGTCCGTTTTAGTCGTCCGAACCGCTCCTGGGTGTGAGGTCTACCCTTAAGTCGGTCTTCCCCTTTCTTTCTAGCTGTGCCCCCTTAGTTAGAAAGGTCTTTGACTAGGCTAAAGAAATAAAAGTCCAAACGAATATATCAAAAACAATATGTATCCCTACTTATGTCTCAGTGTACCCCAGTCGTCTGGACTGGGAACAGTTTTAGTCCACGAAGTATATTTTAATATGTTTCCAGAATCCCCAAAATGTAATAGAAGACCGGTACTCAGGACGACTGTAAAATACCGGGAAAGACTATTACCAGGCAGTTGGTCTTTTGAATAAAAAAGGTCCCCACTACAAAAGAATTTGATCCGCGGTGGGAGGTTTCCATGGTCTATTTCTACGTAAGGATATCCCACTCCCACGTTCCCCAATATTAGTTCTTTTCCTTTTTAAGAGGTTCGGTCCGAAGTCGTTATGCACTTGACACTTGAGGGACTACAAGTTCGACCAAAATCTTTTCCGTCTCCTTGGTCTCTAGTTTAACGGTTGTAGGCGACCTAGTAGTTTTTTCGTTCTCTCAAGGTGTTTTTGTAGATAAAGACGAAATAACTGATACGGTTTCGGAAACTGACACACCTAGTGTTATTCGATACCTTTTAAGACTTTCTCTACCCTTATGGTCTGGTGGATTGGACGGAGAATTCTTTAGACATACGTCCAGTCCTTCGTTGTCAATCTTGACCTGTACCTTGTTGTCTGACCAAGGTTTATCCTTTTCCTCATGCAGTTCCGACATATAACAGTGGGACGAATAAATTGAATATACGTCTCATGTAGTACTCTTTGCGACCTGACCTTCTTTGTGTTCGACCTTAGTTCTAACGGCACTCTTATAGTTATTGGAGTCTATGCGTCTACTGTGGTGGGAATACCGTCTTTCACTTCTCCTTGATTTTTCGGAGAACTACTTTCACTTTCTCCTCTTACTTTTTCAACCGAATTTCGAGTTGTAAGTCTTTTGCTTCTAGTACCGTAGGCCAGGGTGGTGAAATACCCTTTATGTACCCCTTTGTCACCTTTGTCACAGTCTGAAATAAAAAACCCGAGGTTTTAGTGACGTCTACCACTAACGTCGGTACTTTAATTTTCTGCGAACGAGGAACCTTCCTTTCAATACTGGTTGGATCTATCGTATAAGTTTTCGTCTCTGTAATGAAACGGTTGATTCCAGGCAGATCAGTTCCGATACCAAAAAGGTCACCAGTACATACCTACACTCTCAACCTGACACTTCTTCCGACTCGCGACTTCTTGACTACGAAAACTTGACACCACAACCTCTTCTGAGAACTCTCAGGGAACCTGACGTTCCTCTAGGTTGGTCAGGTAAGACTTCCTCTAGTCGGGACCCTAAAGAAACCTTCCTGACTACGATTTCGACTTCGAGGTCATGAAACCGGTGGAGTACGTTTCTCAACTGAGTAACCTTTTCTGAGACTACGACCCTCCCTAACCCCCGTCCTCCTCTTCCCCTACTGGCTCCTACTCTACCGACCTACCGTAGTGCCTGAGCTACCTGTACTCAGACCCACTTGAGACCCTCAACCACTATCTGTCCCTCCGGACCGCACGACGCTAAGTACCCCAGTGCTTCTCAGCCTGTGCTGACTCGTTGACTTGACTTGACTTGACTTGACTTGACTTCCAAATTGTACTAATTATAGTTTCCAATTATGAATAAAGAGGGTACACGATCAATATAAGTAATATTCCCGTCCCTTATACCTCTAAATCGTCGTTTGTAACCGAGTTGTTTACTTTTTGGGAAGTGGTTATATTAAAGATTAGTTGGGTGATATGATATGATTATTAAAAGATTGAAGGGTTTTCTCAGACATAAATCTTTCGAAATTTCGTAGAGCACGGAGAGTACCAACCCTCCGACATTTGTTAGTGTACACCGACCTGCTTGGACGAGTCCGTCCGATCTCTTGGAAGTCTTCTCAAACAGTCAACTTTGTGAGAACAGTACGGGTCCTTAAAAATAACTGACCTCGACGTTCAATTGAGGA
The DNA here is from genome assembly GCA_006410555.1 of Capra ibex. Classification (NCBI taxonomy): domain Eukaryota; kingdom Metazoa; phylum Chordata; class Mammalia; order Artiodactyla; family Bovidae; genus Capra; species Capra ibex. Next base: position 79,212,569 of record SJYO01046538.1, on the reverse strand, counting down.
AGAGGCTCTCTCCACCACCACCCCCGTCGGGGGGTATTTCAGTCTCCACATCCACTCTCGTATTTTGTCATTTCATCCGTCTGAGACCAAAACCCCCATCTACGAGCCCTTGTCCCCCAGAGGACTCCGAGCTAGGACGGAAACGCATTGCGGCTCGGAGGAAGGAGCACTGGAAACGGTACCCGTCTCAAGGAGTGCGACCGAGGGCCGTGAATAGAGAAACACAGGAAAGACTAAGAATGTTCTTTATATATAAACTAAAATACACAAAATATAAATTATACGTCGTATATTTTATTGAAAAGATGGTATATATGACATGTAATGTATTAAAAAGACATAGAATATCAGGAATAATCGTGAGTGATCCCAGGTCTGTGATTATATCCACACACGGAGACACACAAGTCAAGTCAAGTCAAGTCAGCGAGTCAGCACAGGCTGAGAAACGCTGGGGTACTTAGTGTCGTGCGGTCCGGAGGGACAGGTAGTGGTAGAGGGCCTCAAGTGAGTCTGAGTGTCGGTAGTTCAGTCACTAGGGTAGGTCGGTAGAGTAGGAGACAGTAGGGGAAGAAGAGGACGGGGGTTAGGGAGGGTCGTAGTCCCAGAAAAGGTTACTCAGTTGAGAAACGTACTCCACCGGTTTCATGACCTCGAAGTCGAAATCGTAGTCAGGAAGGTTTCTTTAGGGTCCCGACTAGAGGAAGTCTTACCTGACCAACCTAGAGGAACGTCAGGTTCCCTAAGAGTTCTCAGAAGAGGTTGTGGTGTCAAGTTTGCATAGTTACGAAGCCACGAGTCGGAAGAAGTGTCAGGTTGAGAGTGTAGGTATGTACTGGTGTCCTTTTTGGTATCGGAACTGATCTGCCTGGAATCAACCGTTTCATTACAGAGACGAAAACTTATACGATAGATCCAACCAGTATTGAAAGGAAGGTTCCTCGTTCGTAGAAAATTAAAGTACCGACGTTAGTGGTAGACGTCACTAAAATCTCAGGTCTTTTTCATTTCAGACTGTGACAAAGGTGACAAGGGGTAGATAAAGGGTACCTCACTACACACATTTATGGAAGTTTAACGGAGACACGAGTGGTGCACGTCCAGGTACGTTTTCTGTGTGATCCACTCACTTAAACCACTCAAAACACCTAAAGGTGTCAGACAGGGCAAAGACTCTCCTCTCTGAGGAAGGCGTCTACCACTCGTGGAAACCCGTCTCCGAGACTCCACCACCACGACGTCCTCCACACGGCCGTCCGTATAGGGTCGTTGTCGTTCCCGGAAGCCTCACCGGGGACACTGGGAGTTGTGACAGGAGTCCCCCCACACCCCTGACACTGGGCACCTCGTCGAGGGACGGGAGTCACCGAAGAAGTCCTCGGAGTCCGACGGCACACCCGGTGACCTGGGGTCATGGACGTCACTACCTACCAACAGAGGTAGACACACACACGTCTGTGGTGGCGAGACGGGGAGTTTTTAGTGGTAGTAGTGGTCCGGACATGCTCAGAGGTTCGTTCTATACACACACGTACACTCGATAAGAATTTTAGTTAGGTAAAACTTAAAATAATAAGGTGTGTTATCATACTTCGGGTTCGACTTTAGTTCTAACGTCCCTCTTTATAGTTATTGGAATCTATACGTCTATACGTCTACTGTGGTGGGAATACCGTCTTTCACTTCTCCTTGATTTCTCAAAGAATTACTTTCACTTTCTCCTCTCACTTTTTCGACCGAATTTCGAGTTGTAAGTCTTTTGCTTCTAGTACCGTAGACCAGGGTAGTGAAGTACCCTTTACCTACCCCTTTGTCACCTTTGCCACTGTCTGAAGTAAAAGAACCCGAGGTTGTAGTGACGTCTACCACCTTTAATTTTCTGCGAAACTTTAATTTTCTGTGTCGGTACTTTAATTTCCTGTGAAAGAAGAACCTTCTTTTCGATACTGGTTGGAACTGTCGTATAATTTTTCGTCTCTGAAATGAAACGGCTGTTTCAGACAGACCAGTTTCGATACCAAAAAGGTCACCAGTACATACCTACACTAAACTGGTATTTCGTTCGACTCGTGACTTCTTGACTACGAAAGCTTGGCACAACAACCTCTTCTGAGAATTCTCAGGGAACCTGTCGTTCCTCTAGTTTGGTCAGTTAAGATTTCCTCTAGTTAGGACTTACAAGTAACGTTCCTGTCTACGACTTTGCCTTTGAAGTTATGAAACCGGTGGACTACGCTTCTTGACTGAGTAAACTTTTCTGGGACTACGAACCTCCCTAACCCCCGTCCTCCTCTTCCCCTGCCGTCTCCTACTCTACTAACCTACCGTAGTGGTTGAGTTACCCGCACCCAAACCCACCTGACACCCTCAACCACTACCTGTCCCTCCGGACCGCACGATGTCAGACACCTCAGTGTCTCAACTTGTGCTGACTCTCTGACTTGACTAAGGCGTGTTTGTATATGATTAAAATATCATGTCAGTATCATTTCGATTGAGTTGTAAGTAATTCTGACTTCCCATAACCCACTTCTGGTCCCAGGTACACGACCCGTGCAGGGGCCCTTGCTGGTCTCTCGGTACACAAGAACTCTTGACACGCAGGAGTCACGACCAAAGTGAGACCAAATTTCGTGAAGTGAGTCTGTACGGTAAACGATAGTAATAGTTAGTCCAAAAGTGATTCACAAATCTGTCTCCTTCTCATGTCTACACCAACTGTGTCTACAAAACAAAGGAACTTGGTCAAAAACAAACATACCGGACCTCGTTTCCTAAGCTCTTCCTGAAATTCTTTTATAACCTCCTCCTTATCTTAAAATTAAAGTAGATTTATTTTATAATTAACACGTCCACTCTTTTGACTTCGAGTCCTCCTTTACACTGGAGGTTCCTTTACCAGTATTTAGTAAAGTCGAGGATGGTTTCGGGTGTCGGAACTTCCTGTTGTGGCACTTTGACAGAGATTTGAGGGTCTTAGTGCGACACTCCTGAAATTTCGGACGTTCTCGTAGAAGATTACAGATTTGTTGAGGAGAACCCGTCTCAACAGGGGAGCGGGCGACGAGGACGAGGACGCCTTGCGTCTGTGACACTGAGAGTCTTCTGAAGGAAAAGGACGAGAACGACGACGACGACGACGACGATTCTCCTATTGACTACATTAAAAAAACCGAAAGTCGGGTTTTTATTCACCTTCGTTTGCCACGACCGTCCACCGACAGAACGACGTACGAACAGTGGTGAAACAGTCTAATCCCTCGAAGACGAGACTGGTCCTTCGGTGCCGGGGACTCTTGACCCGTTGAGTCGTTCTTCTCGTTTGTGGTCCGTGTGTGAGGTCCGCTCTAAAGGGACCACTGGCAGGACAGAACTCTAGTTGAGTGAACATAATTAATGTGGAATGACTGGGAGATCGTATCAAAAATAGTACGAGTCTTTATCTGATAATTACTAATGATTCGTTTATAAGAATGTGAAACGATCATTCGTACCTCACACATTTGTGATACTAACACAAATCCAAATAATTGACTTGAAGGGACCACTGAGTCTACCATTTCGCAGACGGATATCACACCTTCTGGACCCAAACTAGGGACCCAACCCTTCTAGGGGACCTTCTCCCGTACCGTTGGGTGAGGTCATAAGAACGGACCTCTTAGGGTACCTGTCTCCTTGGACCATCCGATGTCAGGTACCCTAGCGTTTCTCAGTCTGTGTTGACTCGTTGAAGTGAAAGAAAGAAAGTCCAAATAATTGATTGTGTCGTCTCCAAAATGAGACTCAAAACTTAAGAACTACCTTTTTTAGAACAGTGTAACTGATGAAGGGTCCTCCCGACTCTCGTGTGGACCTACCCCCAGGGACACCACCCCCGTCGCCCCCGACACCCCTCTTTCTTTCACTGGGGGCTCAGACGGACCCCGTGGCCGGGAGTGCGGTGGGTGGGCACGCTCCGAGACGACAAATACAAAGTCGGTAATAGGGGCTTCGAAGCCGACTAGGCGTCTCGACTCGGACCACAAAGGACCATTACTTCCAGACCCTCCAAAGGTTCGACAAAACATTATTCGTCAAGGTCTCTTCTACTGGCACAGGGTCGTCGTTACTATCACTCCCAGTTTGTAAGTCTTGAAGGGCTTAGCGTTGGGGACGAGGACCCAAAACCACTTTTTGTTTCGTCTGCACTTAGGGTTTTCCGCTCTCCTGCACACTGCCCTCGTCTATTAAGGACTTAGAAGTACCGCACGAAATAATGAATGACCACGAAAGAATACTCCGTAATTTTTATTTATTGTGTTCGAAAGGTTCCGGAAAACAATGACCCTGTGTTTCGATATTTTAAGTACTCGGATTTGACTAAAATACGCACGTCGACACTTATTAGGTTGACAAGTGACTCTTAATAAGTTTACCCAGAAACTCCATAAAGAAATATCGTCTTTTTAGGTCTCGTTACCCTATTAAATTGGTGTACAATACAAAACTTTGTTGAACTTTCAAAAAACGATGGGCAGTATATTTACAACTCGTATCTAATGAAGACACTTATGACTATGTCTCTTAAATGAATTGTTAGTATTTATGTCTCTTCTAATTATAAATACTATATATTTCACTTTCACTTCAACGAGTCAGTACAGGCTAAGAAACTCTGGGGTACCTGACATCGGATGGTCCAAGGAGGTAGGTGTCCTAAAAGGTCCGTTCTTGTGACCTCACACAACGACAAGGGAAGAGGTCCTCTAGAAGGGCTGGGTCCCTAACTTGGGCCTACAGGACGTAACATTCGGCTGCGAAATGGCAGACTCGGCGGTCCCTTCAGCTATATATATTTCTACAGACGTTTATTTGTTCTCCTTCTAATATTCATTCGTTCCGTTACTAATCGTTTGCGTGGTCCCAACACCGACTTGAGTGTTGGTCACCCCACCTCCTCTTTCGGGGTGGGTGACCGACTTTCCGCAAAGGGAGACTCAAGACTAGTCTGTGGACCCTGAACGTCAATCCTACCACAGACGTCCCCTACGACCGCAGACCCGTCCAAACCCCTACCGACTGCACATGATCTATGTCGGTTTCTCATTAGTAGAACTTTTATAGTCATTTTACCTATTTAAATACTTTTTTTGTGTTGACCGGTTTCAAGTAGATTGTAAAAATCCATCAGCGAGTCCGCACAGACTGAGAAACCTGATATCGGACGTTCCGAGGAGACAGGGACCTTAAAAGTCCGTTCTTATGACCTCACCTGACGGTAGGGTGAGAGGTCCCCTAGAAGGGCTGGGTCCCTAGTTTTGACTTAGAGAACGTAACGTCCATCTAAGAAGTGGTTGACTCGGTGATCTCCTCGAGTAAAAATTTCTGTAATATTTGTAGATTACGTCTTTTAAAATTTCATTACTTATTAGTAGTTACAAAGCCCTCAATCTTTCAATACGAGTACTCAAGAAAGTTCTAAAGTTCTGAATTGGGACCCTTTGGGTGTATTTTAAAGGCCTAGGACGAGGTCCTGACTGAGTGGACGCGGGGGCGGGACGGGACACTTAAGTCGTGGCCTGACTGGTTCTGGTAGTTCTCCACACAGTCTTCCTGTTTGGGTGGTGTCCTGCAAAAGTCTCTTAGGCCTCGTCTCGAGAGAAGAAATGTTCCTCCGAGTCATGATCCCTCGGTTGGGCCCCGATGCTCTGTCGTAAGTCCTACCACTCGAAATAGACTAGTAGAGTTTCCAAGGTTTATCTTAGTGTGGCATGCGGGGAAGGACTGTCTTTCGGTAGACTTTAGGTGGTGTCCTGGGTGTGAGTCTCCTTTAAGGTAGTCATTGACGTCGTTGGCGTTAGCGGAGACCTTCAAAACTAGTGAGGAAATAGTGTCAGAAAGTTTGAGGAAGTACGTCCTCTGCGAGTGGTTTATGTGGTTTATTTCCGGGGTAACTCTTCTGTTCTCTACCACAACACAACTGAACGCAGCGGCACACTGTTTCACGGAGTCGGGACACGGCACGTGGAGTACGCACTGCCTTAAACCCGGACTAACTGGGACCGTCGGATACCGACGAGGAACAACTTTAATACTGTTTTGGGGAGTGTGTCCGAACAGACTGGGGTCTGACCGAAGACGTGACCTTCCGGCTCGTTTGACTTCCCCTCCTCCGTCTTCCCGGACCCCACAGACCTCCCGAGGTCGGCCCAACGTCGGTCCTCACGGTCTTTCAGGGGCGTCCACACTACTCCGACCTCGTAGCGGTCGTGGTCTCCCAGAAGACTCTCGGCTGTGGTTTCGCCGGGCAGTCCACTCGCGGTTCCCCTAATCTCTGTCGTCCTCGGCCCGTCCAAGTGGCCTCAAGTGCGACGGTGCCCTCCCACCGAGGTCCCGTAGGGTGCCAGCGACGTCCGGAGGCCCTGACAGTGGGCCGGTCCGTCGTCCCGACGGGTTCGGTCGTCCTTATTTTTTCTCCCGCGGAGTTTTCTTAAAACTTTAGTTCACGTCAATATCCCGTAAAGTAAACTTAATCGGTTGACAATTTACAATTCTGACATTTATATAAAAATTTAAAAATTAAGTGCACGTTTAAAAATTAAGATTAGAGGGTTCCAATGTTTCGGTACACTAAAAGTTTAAACAACCTTAAACATATAACTCTTATAAAAGTCTTTTTTATATATGGAGCTCAGTGAAAAAATCAATAATGTTTAAGTTGGTGTCATTTTCTAATATTAAAGTATCAGGTCACAAGGGTCGTCCTACAAGTCCTTCCACAGTTTGTACTTCGATCTTTTCCACTCAAAGAAAAATACTTTACAAATGGTTAATAGAATACGGAATTTATTTCGTTTTTGTGACCTTTTGAAGTCAATGACTAATAACTACGAAATCAAACATTGATCGAAATTTTAAGATCCTTGATCCATTATATAACATAGAAAGTAGATAATTTAGATATGAAATATACATATTTACATATATCTAGTAAAAAGTCATATCGATATTAAGACATAGAGACGAGGGGAATTGTTATTTGAAGGGATTCTTTTGAACGAATGGAGGACGAATACGAAAATTTTACAGGAATACCTGACTAATACTGAACCTCTTAACCGTATTTTATTATAACGCTACCGAAACGTGGCTAGCGTAGAATAAAGAAGCTGGTTCTCGTCTACTCAAAAGTTGTGTGAGGAGCAGATATTCGTTTGACAAAAGGTGTTACGGTCGTCTGTTTCATTTATTATTGCCCCTTCTTTACGTCGTAAAAGAAAGGATACAAACTTAGCTACAGGAGTCAAAAATTTTACTGGTTGGAGTTCGACTACAAACGGAGAAAGGCACATGTGCACAATGTGTGTGTTTGGGGATTATTTCGTCCCTAACCGGCGAACGATGTCCCTCTGACCGCCGAAAACCCAAGTCGCCGAGAAGGTACGATTATGTACGTCACCATCCTTAAATGAATTCACGACATTCGTTTGGGTCCTTACGAACAAGGGGATGATGCACGGACTCCCTTAAGACACTATTCCTTTTGTCCGTCTCAAGAATCTGAAGACCTTGAGTCAGAGGATCCTCCTTTTTGGGTAGTCGTCGATTTATGTTGGACAGACTAACACTGATACGTTTTAGAAGAAATATGATTATTAATTTGTCACAAATAGGAGTTTGGTACGACCTTTGAAAACGATCTTTATTTATAGAGACTAATAATCTTTATATTCATTATGCCATAATACCAATAGTTTATTTTAAGTCGTTTTACTGAAGTATAAATTTCTCAACGTTGAGAGTCCAAACCTTCACCGTTTTTTTTTTATCAAATTGATTTTCTCTACAAAATCTTATCGTCAGGTAATTTTGATTCCATACTCTTTATACATGTCTTTACTAATCTCTTATTTGTGTTTATTTGGGTCTTGTTTAGTATTTTCGAACTATTGTCTCAAGCATAACGAATTTTCTTTTGTTTCCTTTTTACTGACAATTCATGTGTGTAACCTCTCTATTGAGTCGAAGACACCAAGCACTACAAATTCCCAAAAAGTAAAACAAAAGCAAAAAAAAGGGTTATTGTCACTTCTCGTAGAAATAACCCATCTTCCACACTAGACACTTCTTCTGTCCTAGTGTCTAAAACTACGGTTCGTCCATAGTAACTCGTGAGTACCAGAGGAGAGCGCGCGTGTCCGTTTGGACTGGTGAGTGCCAGAGGAGAGGGTACGGGTCCGTTCGGACGACTGGAACAAATTTTGAAACCCACGGTAGTCAACCAGGTCCTAAACGATTTTGACTAAAATTTTTTAAGGGACGCTAAATGAGGTTCACCCTGGATGTAAAATTCCACGATCTAAAAGAGTAAAGTTTGTGATATTCTAATCCTTATAACCAAACCAAACGAACCTAAAATTCTTTTAACTTTCGTGTCTTTTATAGAAATAAAGTATTGACATCTCACTCCTCCCCCAACACCCTCTCTTCTTTTCCTTTAGTTAAATAAATTCTCCTTTTATGTATTTTGTTTATGAAAACCATCCCTGTCTTAAAATTTAATACTATTAAACCATAGAACTTTAGAACTTCCTAGGTTAATCCTATTGAATCAAAGAAATTCTTTTTTATGAGGGATTGACTATTATTTTATAATACCGAGAGACGTTTCCCGCATTACGTTATATAAAAAGGTAAGAGGATATTACCGGGGACTGTAAAGGTCACAAAGAGAAAATGTTTATTGGACCGGTACTTCTACTAAAATACAGGGGAACCCTAAACACACTATTTAAGGAGTTCCACGTCGGTACCCCCTCTACCCGTCTACGAGTGAGACAAGTGATCAAAACTTGCCGACAGAATCCACAACCCCCCTTCGAAAGGACCTCCGAGTCACTATTTCAGACGGACGTTTCGTCCTCTGAGCCCAAGTTAGGGACCCAACCTTCTAGGGGACCTCCTCGTTTACCGTTAGGTGAGACCATAAGAACGGACCCTTTAGGGTACTTGTCTCCTCGGACCACCCGATGTCAGGTGTCCCAACCTTTCTCAGTCTGTACTAAATCACTTATTTGTTATTTTTGTCCACAAACCCTGTAAATGGGAGTTGCCTTGTGAAGTACTAGAGTACACTAGAATCTGCGACTGGTCTTACACCATGAAGGTCTGACATAAAAGATTGGTGAACCACTTGCATTCACCGTAGTGTCTCGAAATAAGACGTGGTAGGACTAATGACCACTCCGATAGAAATAAAGTCATATAAATAGTAATATGAGTAACCTTCCTGACTACAACTTCGACTTCGAGGTCATAAAACCAGTGGATTACACTTATCGACTGAGTGACCTTTTTAGGGACGAGGACCCTTTCTGACTCCCGTCTTCTTCTCCCACAGTCTCCTACTCTACCGACCGACTACGGTGGTTACGTCACCCGTACTTGGACCCGTTTGAGTCCTCTGCCGCTCCCTGTCCCTCCGGACCGTACGACGTCCGGTACCCCGACGTTTCTGAACCTATGCCGACCCGTTGACTTGTTGTTGTTTTAGTAATATGGATAGTATTCATGAAACTACGAATCATCCTTTACGGTGGTAAGGTGAAAAGCAAATATTTAAAAATCCACGGTAAAAGTTCCAGGTACATTTTTGGACAACCCTAAAAATAATCTTGGTCTCGCTTAAACATTAAGTGAACCTTCGTCTTCCGTAGACCAACGATTGTCCACAAGGATGGGTACTTACAACAGATACTTAGGACTAACAAGATGTTACAGTAAGTTATTTTTCCCCATCAAAAGAAAGAATATTAGAGAACCAAAATGACTCATTTGTTTATATAGTAGAAGTTTCTCATTATCCTAAAAAATTTTAGAAATGTCGAAAATAAACAGAAGAACCTGAAAATGGATTTTTATCATGTTTCCTCTGTAATGAAACGGTTGTTTTCAGGTATATCAGTTTCGATACCAAAGGGTCATCAGTACATACCTACACTCTCAACCTGGTATTTCTTTCGACTCCTAGTTCTTTGACTACGGAAACTTAACACCACAAGCTCTTCTGAGAACTTTCAGGGAATCTGACGTTCCTCTAGTTTGGTCAGTTAGGATCTCCTTTAGTCAGGACTTATAAGTAACCTTTCTGACTACGATTTCGACTTCGAGGTTGTGAAACCGGTGGATTACATTTCTTGGCTGAGGAATCTTTTCTGGGACTACGACCCTTTCTAACTTCCGTTCTCCTCTTCCCCTGCTGTCTCCCACTCTACCAGCCTACCGCAGGGACTTAGATACCTGCACTCAAACTCGCTCGGGTCCTCAACCGCTACCTGTCCCTCCGGACCGCACGACGTCAGGGACCAGTGTTTCTCAGCCTGTGCTGGCTCGCTGACTTGACTTGACTATACATATTAAGATGTACAGAAGTAAAAGGTAAAGTCTACGGTTTTTCAAGTTTTCACTTAGAGTTGGTCTACAAGAGGGTCGAAGGGGAGTGCACTCCGAGGCCGTGGAACAAGGGTCTGGGTCTACCTACAGAGGCACGGAAACTGACAGCTCGCGGACGTCAAGGAAGGTCCTCCCTCACTCCGGGTCACTCGACCTCCCTCCGTCGTCTCTCGCGGCCTCCACTCGTAGGGGTCCTCGGTTCCTGCGCCAAGGACACGTCGGACGGTAGGACGAATCGCTGCGGGTCCGGGGCGTCAGCCCAAAGTCTGGAGTCATTCAAGGACTATTTTGGCGGAGGGGGTGACGTCAAGTGTGACTGTAGGAGTTACAAGAACGACGAGAAGTCAGCGATTAAAATTAAATTAAGGTAAGACAAAACCAACGGACTGGAGTCCTAACATACCACAGGGACAAGGTTCAGAACTCAGAAAGATAAACAAAGATGAGTGTAAAAATCTTGGACGACTTAATTTACAGTTCGGTCAACGGAAATAGCGGGAGAGTCACAACACACTTACTCAGACAAAAGACCGTTTACGTCACACTCCAAATACGTCCGGCATTAATTCCTTATTACCACGGGACTTGCGTGTGTAGACCCAGTATTCCTCAGGGTGGGAGGGGGAAGGGCGTGGGGAAGGACTTCCCAGGTCCAGAGGACACTATATACTCCACGAGGACTCGTAAGTAACGTTGTTCTCGTTTTACGTATGGTTTGTGGAGTGATATCATTGACGTCTCCCAACTCTAATGGATAAATCTACTTCATGGTACTTTGTTATGTAAATTTTAGTTGATATAGACATAATGATTCTGAAGTTTAGACGATGGAATTTGTAGACAGTAACTGTGTCATTCATTTGACTTAAAATTTCTTAGTGTTGGAATGTAAATACATAATAAAGTGTTACTGATTTTAGGGACAGTGAGATACTTTAAACAAAATTAATAAAATACTTATATTTCTCGAAACATTAGGATAAGAATGTACGATAAAACCGAATGATAAATTTTAATCTTAAAATCGACATCTACTTACATCAAAACGAAGTGTTTTAATTTCTAGAATCTTTATAAAGGAGTACAGATGGTGAGCCGGAAAAGGATGATGTACATACTATAAACACACATAGTACATTATACGTGTGTACATAAATTTTATTTCGGTTTCTTTAGTGTGAAAAGAATCGTCGACAATGGTCAAAAGTTTGGAGAGTCGAGACACCCCACAAAAGGTGTTAATTACGATACCAACCCTAATTCCGTTCCTAAAAGGACTGACTACCTACTTACCAGAACAACCTTAGTTCTTAGACTCTCTTCTTTTAGTCCACTTTGCACCGACTACCAGAAAGGTCGTTTCGGACTCAGGAAATAGGACCTCCGGTTCCACTCCACGACCGGGGGGTGTGGGGCCCGAAGGTACACGGGTGTCCTGTGCCGGTAAGGACGTCCTCACTTTCGGTCCGGCTACACCCCCGAAACCTTCGTCCACCACCCCCACGTCCGGTGGACCCAAGACTAGTCCCCGGACCGACCCAACCCTGAGATCCTCGAAGGTCCGTGGGTCCTCACCGTCCTTGACGACCAGCATCCTGGGGTGTCCCAGTCCGTAGACGTGAGTCCCGGAGCAAGGGTGGGACTAGAGAGTCTTTCATCGAAGTAATGTCCTCCAGAGGGGAACCTCTTCTGCCCCTGTGCACTACGAGTCCAGAGACGTCCAGAGAGGATCCCCGACCGACAGCTGTCCCGTCCTCCTTCGTGGTCCAAAGTCCCTTTACTTTGTCGAGACGGGTTGCTGGGAAGTAGGGGTCCACCACTCAGGTGGAGGAGGGACCCCCGAGAATACAAGACCTCCCTCTCCTCGGAGAGACAGACGTGCTCCGGGCACCGCAGTAGTGAGACTCTTCTCCACCCCCCGTCCCTTGAGTTCACTCGACCCACCAAATAGTGATTCCTCCGTCCTAGTCCGTCCTCCCGGAAAGTAGACCTCCCCTGAGACACTGGTTCCGACTCCCACTCTTTCTAGTCCGTCGACAACCCCTGAGTACGGTTGCCCGTCTCCCTCCACCCCAAGGGTCTGAGCTCCTCGGGATCCTCCGACCTGTTGACTGCTGACTTTATTTCTGTGCCTCACACACCGTCGGTGGTCTGGACCTCCACCAGTGTCCCGACTTCTCACTGGTCCCTCTCGGGCCCCTTCCTTGCGGGCGTCCTCTCCCGAGGTGTCTCCTCTGTTTCTCTCTTTGGTCTTTTGCGGGTGGACCCTGGGTTCTCTTCTCTTGGTAGACGGTCTGGTCGGCACACGCTCCCTTTCCTCGTCTCTGACCCCCTCTCTGATTCCCTATCTCTGCCTGATCTCTGACCCCCTCTCTGACCCCCTCTCTACCTCATCCCTGCCCTTATCTCTGACCCCCTCTCTGCCCCCATCCCTGCCCCCTCCCTGCCCCGTCCCTGCCTCGTCTCACCTCGCCAGCCTCGAGGGGGACCTAGGTGGGCCGGACTGGTGACCCACCCGACTCCCCCGAAGAGGTCCCGTGGGGGTAGACGGGGGCCGGCGCTGAGGGTGGGCGGACGAGAGGTCGCGGGGGAGGTGCACAGACACGACAGGGCTGAAGCAGGAGCACCGACGTGAAAGGAGGAAAGACGACCCTGTCTTTGGGCCCAGGGAAGTAGGATCTTCTGGACGGTTCTTTCTGAGACTTTAGTGGCTTGTCTCCTCTTCCTCGCCTTACTGGGCTTAGTGTTTAAGTTCGAGTCCCTAAAATCTCGCCTGAGCTGGGACGTCTTTCGGAGTTGAGTTCCGTTTGTCTCCTCTGCCGGAGCCGCGCCGTCCGCCTCCGGCGCCGCGAGGGGTCGTCACCGCCGCCTCTGCCCGAACCGACGGAAGTCCCTGGAGGGGCTAGAAAGGGCCCCTTCACCTTTCGACGGGGCCCAAAGACGTTGAAGTGGGAGCGGGCGGTCCCACCCCTGCGCGCGGGCCTCGGAACGCCGCCCCGAGCGCCCCTGGCGGCAGGGCAGCGGCGCCGACCTTCCTCGCCTCGGCCCGGGCGTCGGCGGCCGGCGCCCCCCGGGCAGTGCGCTCCGGACGCCGCGGGGGACGGCCGGCGCGGGACTTGCTGGCGGCGAGGCCGAAGGCCTCTCCTCGGCCCGGGACGCGGGTTCAGCGAGTCGCTTCGCCCTCGGCGCCCCGCCGGCGGCCCGGTCGTCCCGACGCGAAGTCCGCTCAGAGTCGTCTACGAGGCTCCCGGCGGACTCGTAGCGTCGGGACGCCCGACCCTCTCGGTTAGGGAGTTTCGGGTCTCGGCTCGGGAACCAGGCGGACCCGGGAGCCCCAGAACGTCGCGTCCGGAGGACACGAACTCGAACCCTTTGCGTCTGCCTCGAGGTCGCTCCACTCGGACCTCGGGCTTGGGTCGCGCCTCGACCCGCCGAGGCCGACTGGAGTGCCGGCCGGCCAGGCGCGGGCCGACGCGGGACTGCCATGTCGGTGCCTCTTCGGCGGTAGCACTCACGGCGGAGGTCCGAGCCGAGTTGATGTCCCATGCGGACACACACCTTTCGCTCGAATTTCTACAGTAAATCTCTTTGTCCTCAGTCATAGAAAGTTATGGGTCGTCTCGTCCGCACGAACCTCAGACCCAACTAACCCAAAGAAGGACGTTCGGGCACCCAATGGTCCAGACTCGGGGAACAGTGTCAGTTCTGCCAACCGTAGGGACAACGACGTTCATTTCATGGTCTTTGCACGACTGTCGTTAGTGTCATCAAAGTCACTACCTACGCACTTTGTCGAGTCACTTGAAAAATAAATTGGGGTGGTTTGGAGAAACGAAATTTAAAGAGTGTGTGGCTGGAGAAAAAAAGGGGTCTTTGTGTCGATAGCGGAAAAAGAAGGAGAGTGACCTGGTGTCGGCGCAGGTCGTCGGGTGACTCCCGTCCCGACGGAGAGACAGGCGGGAGACCCGGTCCCAGAGAACGTCGTGACTGGGCCACTGGTGTGGGATCCCTAATGACCCATGTCGTTGTCGATTTACTTCACTTTGTTCGAACAATGTAAAAGTGAAGACTGTGGTCTAAGGTTCGCCATCCCGCGAAGGAGCGTCGTTCGTCTGGTTGTATTAGTCTGTGACCGACGGACCTCATTGGACCCCGCTTCCCAGGGCCGGTGTTCTGCTGGGGAGGGAATCGACGGTGACCCGAACGTCCAGTAAAGGACCCGAAGGGTGATGGACCGTCCCGAGGCCGAGATGAAGTCGAGTAGTGTTACGATGTGGTCCAGGGATGTCACCATTCCACTGACCCCTTAGAACTGGTAATAGACACGTTTACTTTTTACGACGACGACACAGTCATTTGTTTCCTCCGACGTCGGTAGGTCGGGGCTTTCGGCGGCTTCCACTCCGGATTCCTCTGAGTCCCACCTCTCCCCTGTGGGGGTAGTTTGGCAGTTCAGTGGGGTTTCCCGGATCCTACCCGTCTGTGTCCGGTGACCCGGGACCGTCGGCCCCACGTCCAACTTTCTTTCCACAGTCACTCGGGCCTGAAGTGTGGAAGAGTGTGTATCTTTTCCCGGTTTGAGGAATGGATCTCTACAGAGCGAAGGAAAACACTTATCACTAGAAAACTACAACGCTGATCGACCAGAAACAACGTTTTTGAGGAAGTCTAGGACCGAAGGGGGGGGGGGGNGGTGGGTGGTTGGTGGTGGAGAATCCTCACCAGGGAGTCTTGGTAGACTCTCCGACACAGGTCCCGAGTTCAGGAGTCAAAACAGGAGGTTCACTTCGTAGTAAGAGTCGAAATTCCGACACGTAAAAAAAGTCAGCTGTAGGTATACGTGTATAAACATATTATTCGTGTGAGTGACCTTTTCTGAGACTCCGACCCTTTCTAACGTCCGTTTTCCCCTTCCCCGTCGTCTCCTGTCCTACCAACCTACCCTAGTGGTTGAGCTACTCGTTGGAAGGTCTCTCTAACACTCTGTCTCCTCGGACCACACGACGTCAGGTACCCCAGAGTCTCAGTCTGTGCTGAGTCACTCAGTTGCCGTTGTTACGCACAGTGCGTCCAGATGTTCAGTGTTGGCTATGAGAAAAGACTATATCTAAACCGGTTTTTTTTTTTTTTCATTTCTTCTCCTCCTCGAGACGCGCCTCGGCCCCGGGTCCGTGAAGTCTCTGCCCACTAGTCTCCTCGACTACCACTCCGACGAGGAGGAGACGGGCGGACGGTCCAGGGTGTCCTAGGCGTCCACCCCGACGTAAGGGGACCAGTCACCCGAGCTCTGACACGTCCAGTGTGAAGGACCGTCGGGGACGAGTGTAGCTACTCCATTATAAAAGATTTCCCGAGACTTTACGTAGGGATTACTTAATTCATGTCGTGTGGACGTCTGCTAACTTCATTGTGTATGGAAAGCCGCGTTAGAGCTCGAGAGTCTTTGGTGTGTAACAATACCCTTAGTTATGGGACCAGCAAAACATAAGGGCTTTATGCCCGAAACACGGTCCGTGTAGACAGAACCATCTTTGTTTTAGTAAAAGAGGTTAAAAGTACGGAAACGGAAACGATTTTACGGGAAAACTTACATATCAAGTCGCGTTTGTGGATTAAAAAAAGACATCTGAAGTATGAAGATATCCTGGTAGGTCTTTTGTTTACCCTTCTTGATGAAATTGAGAAACCATTTATAAATGACCTGTGTTGAGGTCGACGGTACCTTTACACGCACACACAAATACCGTGTGTATGTGTTACGGTGTTCAGGAGCTAGAATTGATCTTCGCGAAAGGTAAGCTCAGAAACATATTAGACCAGGTAAGGAAGTACCTTTAACAATGGACCAATCTATTATATGTGCGTAAATTTCTCTACTAATCTCAGCTTTACTGCACACGATCGCAATCTACTCGTTACGGTCTCACGACGTCGGGTTCCCTTTGCACGCACCGGGTGCTACAAGGGGTTAAAGACGACTTTGTTCTGCCCACCCGTAACCGGTAGGGAAAGGGTCGACTTTGAATCCGGGTCTGTTCAGTGGAGACTGTCTACCGGGTCGAAGTCCTCCTCGTAGTCGTCACCACCGCCCCCCACTTCCGTCTCCCCGTCCGCCCGGCGTAAATTGGATTCTAAATTTCTGGGTCCCACATCACTCACACCTTCCCAAGACAACCCAGGACAGGCCAGACCGAACCACGACGGACCCAGTCGGGCTCCCTGAGCCCGGGACCGGGCCGGTGGACGTCGCGGGGCCGGACGCAGAGACGTCTCTAAAGCCGTAGAGAGGGTCCCCTCGGGCCGGAGCCCTTCGACCTCGGGGACCCGGGGTGCCCGGAGGGAAGCCCCCCGGTCGGGCAACGGCACCCTCGTCCTCGTCGTCACTGTGGAGTGTCAGAGAGCAGCTACCGCCCGCAAAGGAGGAGCCAGGGGACACCGACGCCCCTCCCAGACGCAGGTGCCGGGAGTGTACCTGTCCCTCCCCTCACCCGGGAGAGGGAGATCCAGCACTAGTATTCTGACAGGTCCCCCGGCTGGTCTGGGGACTGGGGGTTTCCGACCTGAGGTGGCTCCCACAGTGGGACGTGGGCGGAGGGCGTCGGACCTCCGTGTCACATGTGCCGCGGGGTCCAGCACACCTGCCGGTAGCCCGTCACTCGGGCCCTCTCGGAAGGAGAGACCCGTGACAGGCGTCTCCGACGCCCCTCCTGTCGAAGGGTCGTACCGACGACAGGGCAGAAGGGACGAGACTCGGGTAATCTCCAAGCGTACTATGGTTTAGTACCCTTTGAGATTCACAAGCCTGCTAAACAAATGCACCCACCTACGTTAGCTTAGCTATCGTCCACACGGGTCTCTGGCCCCTTACTAAAAGACCTTACCTAAGACTTTAAAGACGGCGGGCCCCCCACCCGCAACAGTCCGGCACACTACTTCACACCCAGTCAATCTCTCGAGCCACGAGATTTAGTTACGGTGTACTGCCAGACGAGTCCGACGACTCGTCGTGTACCAAGAATTTCCCGAAACTGTTTACCCTGAATCGCCGGACAAAGGGGACGGAGTCCGGGTCCTACTTTTCTACTAAGACGTCTCAGGTCTAAAGTGCGGTCAGTACGAAACCGGGACCCCGACGTTACCCAAATCGAAGAGTCCCCAGGTGGTGGGTGAGGTACACAATGGTTCCCTGGGGCCCTCGACCAAGACAAGGGAAGTCTGACGAGGCTCGTTTCTTGGACCGTCACAGCTGTCTTTTGGTCCCAACTCGATTTATTGACACCCCTTTCGTTTAATCGGTTCTACCAGCCGGAGAGCAGGGTGCTAGCCAGTCACACCAAGACGTTGTCGACCCTAGTGAGTGTCACGACTCGCACACGTAGCGGCACATGGGGAAGCCGGTGCCGGTGCAGACAGACATTCGCATATATGCGAGGTGACTTTTCGGGGACTTCGACGTAAGGCAGACACAGGTGACCCAGTCGGGGCTCTCCGTCCTTGCGTCGCACAGGCGACGACGCCGACGTCGGGGTCAACCCTCTCATCTGCACAGACGTCGAGGGTGCCGGGGAGCTCTCAAGAGGGTCGAAGGGGCGAGCACGGACGGACGGGACAAGTCGTTTGTCACACTTGTCCCTCTGTCGACCGTATCAGCCGTCCTGGTCGCTCTGTTCTTGGTTGTGAATAGAGTTGAGCTCTTAGTAGGACCCCGGGCGACCCATGATCCGGAAGACTGGGACGAGTCTGAACACAGGCACGTCCTACTTGTCGCTCTCCTTGAAATTCCCCTCTACCTGGTACTCTGGGAGAGACCGGGGTTTCAGGTCTCGAAAGGGTGTTCGGAAGGGACGACTCTGATAAAGGTGTACACGAGCCTTTCCGAAACGACCAACGACTTTCACATTCAACGAGTCAGCACAGGCTGAGAAACGCTGGGGCACCTGATATGGTAGGTACCTTAAGAGGTCCGATCTTATGACCTCACCCATCGGAAAGTGAAGAGGTCCTCTAGAAGGGTTGGGTCCCTAACTTGGGTCCAGAGGGTGCAACGTCCGTCTAAGAAATGGTCGACTCGGTGTTCCCTTCGGGCCAACAACTTCCCTAAAGTAGGTTTTGTTATATTTTGTTCCGGCCCACTCCTCTACGGTGACTTCTGAGTCTGAATCGAGCACCCCACGTCTCGGTCCTGGATCCCCACTGGACACAACGGGAGACTCCCGGGCCCTCCCACTCGGTTCCGCCACGAAGGTCCCAGGAAGTGTTCCGGGGGTGCCTCCGTCCTGTCGGGACACTCTTGGACCGGCGTTCCGTCCCTGTCAAGACTCCGTCCTTTACCCGGCCACCGAGTGAAAGGTAATACCCCGGCAGGTCCGAGGGTCAGGTGAACCGGTCTGGACTCGTGCGGTGTCCGGGGACCCCCGAGTCGCGAAACGAGGCTTTTAGTCACAGGTCCACGGAGTGTCCTGCAACGGGCGCGACTCGGAACACGGCGGTCTTCGGGAGCCGACCCCAGTGAGTCTGAGCACCCGCCCACCGGGAGGGCGGAGGACCCGTGTCCCTTGGCGGAAACGCACACCGGAGAAAGGACTACGACGAAGAGTGTGGTCTCTGGGACGCGGGGAGACAGGGACGGTCGTGGGTGGAAGAATACCTGGACCGCCGTAGAGAAGGTCTCAGAAGTCGGCCTCGGGACCGGTAAGACGAAGGACGTGCACCTGGGAACTCGTAGACCCGACGCGACCTCGCCGCCCGTGGTCCCTGTAAGGGCGGTCCCTGCTCGGGGTCTGTCCGCGGCTGAGGGAGTTCGTGGGCGTGGATCCTTTGCTCTCCTCGCCGCAGGTCCGCGTCCGTGCAACAGACTTCCCGCTGACCCGTAAACGACGTTAGGAAGGTGACGTTTGATACCGAATGAACTGTAATTTACCCTAAAAAAAAGAAGTTTCAACTTGAACCGTCTTTAAGTGATTTTTACGATCGATATGAGGATTTGGTGTCCCGTGCATTTAGTAACTTTAGTCTTCACAAAGGTTCCTTTGACGTTAAATTAAAAGACTTTTCGTTCGCTTTATGTTATTGTCCATACTAAAGGGGAAGTCAGTTTCCCCCAGTCACCACCCCTCTGACCCTGGGAAGTCGGACTTCCCCTCGGGGAGTCCTAGTCCGACGTGACCGGACACTTCCCCAGACGCCTTAGTTCCGGAACAACCCCCGCTATGTCACCCACTCGGACTGAGTAGTCCACCCTGAGGTCCTTCGGGACTCCGTCGTTCACCCCGTCCCCCTGGGGCTTAGACGGTGGTCGGGTCGTGTGTTCGTGCCGCTGTGGCCCCGGACCTACTCTGGGTCGGAGTCCTGGACTTTACTCTGGGCCCGTGTCGAAAGCCTCGAGTGTGGCGTTACAGACAAAACGTCTCTTCGGATTTCACTTCAACGAGTCAGTACAGGCTGAGAAACGTTGGGGTACCTGACGTCGGATGGTCCGAGGAGACAGGTACCCTAAAAGGTCCGTTCTCATGACCTCACCCCACGGTCAAGGAAGAGGTCCCCTAGAAGGACTGGGTCCCTAATTTGGGCCCAGAGGGTGAAACGTCCGTCTGCGAAATGGGAGAGTCGGTGGTCCCTTCGGGTTGATTCCGTCAACGATTTTGAACTTAATGGACGACAGTAAAGGGTCGTTTTAAGAGACGTTGGTGACGTCATGTTCGCTCTCGACACACAAACGCAGTCCCACCGGCACGACAGGGACCCGGCGGGAGCGCCGTGTCCGGAGATTACTTGGGGACCGAGCCGGTGTGGGAGGACCAAGAGGCTTCGGAGTAGGGCTGCCTCGACCCCGACGCCCAAAAGGTCGGTCCTGATGTTCTCCTTCCCTTGACCCTTTGATGTCTGCCGTATCAACCCAACGACACCCAGGCTCCTCCGGTCCCGACGTCTTAAATCGAGGTCGCACTCTTACTCCGCGTCCCTGAGTGGCCCGCCTCCCCTCCCGCTCTCCCCCATGTCTTAGGGTCGTCGGGACGAGTGCCGCGCGCAGGTCTTGTCCGTCGTAATCTCGCCAACCCGGTACTTTCGTCCTGCGGCTGGGGAGACTCCCGTCCCCCGAGGACTCTTCCGTCACGTGGGGAAGGTCCTCGGGAGAGGACCCTCTGGTAGGAACTACTCCTGTCTCGCCCCAGCCGAGACCCCTGCTGTCAGTCGCGCCAGAGCGAGACTCGAGTATCCTGGGGACTCCGGGGACCTCAGACCACGACTCAAGTGTACCCGACGTGGGGTCCACCTCTCCTCCGGGGAGCGGTCAGCCGTCCCCGAGGCGTGTGTCCGGCGCAATTTAGAGGCCCACACGTCACTGCGCAGACGCGGCGAGCGAACGAGGACACAGGAGCCCGAGTCGTACTCAGACAGACCGGCAGGCGGAGCGGGAGGCGGCCCTCTCTCGACCGGTACCCGGGCGGGGAGCAGGACTCCCTCTCCGGCGGGACCCGCCCTCGCCACCCGTGTCGGTCCGGACAGCCTCCTCGAAGGTCTTCGTTGACCAGTAACAGGTCCCGCCCCGTCGAAGTCGTGGCCTCATCTGAGGTTTTACGGGTTCGTTCGGTTTCTGCTTGTGTCGCTCTGTTCGACCGCACAACACACGACAATACCTCTGTGTGACGAAAGAGGGGTCGGACGTCGAACCCAACAATGGGTGTCGTCTGACATACATTTGACTTAAAGATCGGGGAAATAACACTGTGCTTGTTGATTTGGTCGAAAATGATAAAAAACTCCAACTTAGAACCCTTTTAAGGTTTAGTATAAGAGAAAATCCCAACTAGTTTGTAACATGCCAGAAAGGGACGTCACTGTTGACAAACCGTAGATTCCGCTGTCGCCGCCCCCCACTCCCGCCCCCTCCCAGACGCCGAGGCCTCTGACACCGCGGGGGGAGGAGACGAGCGACCTGGGGACCCGGTGCCGACGCGGGGACGAGGCGCTCGGGGCGACCGCCTTGTCTTAGTCCCAAGTCCGCCGCAGCGTCCACGCGGACGCAGAGACGTCGGACAGGAGACGGAGGTGCCGACGAAGAGTGGGTGATTGTCAAGGTTGACGACCGGACGGAAGGTCAAGATCGCATCTTTTTCTTCCCGTTGACACTCGCAGAGACCCGCCCTTGACCTGAGGCTTGCGCGCCTTCGCAAAGGGCCCCGGGTCGACTGTTCACGACGTCGCGGGGGACCTCAGCGCGCACGTCTGCGCGGGCCTCGGACCCTGGGCGAGGTGGACGGGATCCGCCGCCCTGGGCGCCTCTGGCGGTCCGGGCGCGGAGGAGAGGGGGAGCGGCCCGTGGGCCCTCGCCCCTCCGACTCTTAAGTCTGGCGGGCCGCAGAGGCGCGCTCAGACTCCTCATCTGTTTCGGTACATGGTCGTCGGCTCGCTCTCGTCCCGCCCCTTCGAAGTGTGGGTCGCCCGCAGAACTGGGAACGACACTAGAATATTTATTCCGTCCATAGAGTGTTCCCATTGTTTAGGTCTTTTTCAGTCACGCGACCGGCCTGTGCGTGCGGGGGTCTGTTCAGGTCTCTAGGTCCTCAGTTCGGACGGAGACTGGGGTTTCTGGGACGTGTGACCCGGGACGAAGGGTCCGTCCCGGCGCCGCACGCCCCGTACGCGCATTCGTCCGGACGCGGGACCCTTGCGGGACACGCGACCGGCCCTAGAGTGTTCCGTCCCTGGGAGGTTCCCGCGGGCCCCCGACTCTGCGTCGTGTCGCTCCGGGGTGGGACCCGCGCGCAGGGCGTGCGTGCGCGGAGGTCCTCGTGGGTCGCCAAGTACTAGCGAACGAGGAGCAATCGGGGACACGTCACTGCGTCCCTAGCGGTGTCGTCCCAAGACGCCGAGAACAAGGACTAATATTCAATTAACACGTTCTCAAAATTAAACGACCCCCGTCTTAGGTGGCGAGTCGGGTGTACGTGGGGTTGAACGTCGGAGACAGGTAAAGGGCACAAAGCCAACAAGGTCGGCTCCTCCTCTGAGGTCCGCCATGTCCACCCACGAGACGTGACCAGTCCGTGTGGGGAGCCGACCGTCTACCCAGGGGACCAGTGATTTGGGTTGGGCTCGTCCGGTAATCAGTGTTTTCACTCCACTGCTGACCCGCAAGACGACGTTTTTCCCTTGTTTGGGGAGGGAGGGGTGTAAAGATGATTTAATACAGTTTTAAAATTTAGAAGTATATTATGTAGTGTGTACAAAAGTCTCTAAGAACCTATTTGAAAATACGACGGTTTTATATTTGACGGACTTAAATGTCGAAACTAAGACGTCGAAGATGGTAATTTACGAACATTGAAGTTGTGACTTCAGACTGAAGGGAATGTGACTTAGATGATAAAACAAATTCATTGACATAGTCATTGCCGAACGGCTCGTATTAAATTTCTCGCTTTTCGGACAGAACTCATTGAAGTGCCGTTGCGGAACACAAAGGGCACCAAACGTGCTGCTACGAGTCGTCCGTTTGGACAGTCCTTCTGTGACCAGGACCGCAGGGTAGGTACCCACGGACGACTCGACGTCCCTGCGCCGTCCACCGGCGGTTCACGTCGCGTCAAACGAGTGATGTCGGTGTCTGTGTCGCAGTAGCAATGTCAAAACGAATAAAGTGCATTGGTCCTTGGTTTAGGTGTGGGAAAACGAGTTCGAAACCCCACTGTGCCCCGACATCCTTCGGCACTGACCCCTACACGGAAGGAAGTGGTTGGTTCTGGGGGTCGTGTCGCTCGAGCACGTGGGGTTTGGGAGATTTCCCCCGGTGTCTGCGTGTGAAGCCTGTTTCACGACTTCCCAGTCCGTGTTAAGACCGAACATCCTGAAGGGGTTCGTCGTCCTGTCACAATTGTGACGCTAAATTCGGAGACTTATACTTGAATGATCTTTGTCAATTTTTCATTTTCAAACACAAACGCTTTTGTTTTATATTGATAAAATTTTGTCCGACGTGTGTGGTCACTTACTCTTCCAGGTACGGTGCGGAAATCCAACCACTCAGTAATTGTGGTTTCAATTGGTATGACAATGTGACAGTCCCTTTGCTGCTGAGTCAGGGTATAATTCTGTCCGACTCGTTGGTCTGCGACTCTTGCGGGGGTGTCGGAGGGGCCGAAGGCGCCCGGCTTCGGCCCTACAAGGGTCGCCACACAGGACAGGGGTCCCGGGGCCGGACTGACATCCAGACGTCCCCTGGTCGGTAGCAGACCCGAGTGTCCTTGACCGGTCGAGCCGGGACGCGAGTCTCCTCACGAAACCTGCGCCGCCTGAGGAGACTTCGGTCCTACACTACTTCGCGGGAGTTGCCCATTAAGAGTCTTTGCGTGTTTCTCCGTGCGACGGTCCGTGTTACTCGAATTTTAGACCGAAGTGCACTGCCCTGCAAAAATTCAGTTACAAATTTTACAAGGTATGTCTTCAGACTCTACTTCCTGTCCAGTCTTCGGGGTCTCTGCGTAGCTCCTTCCAGACACGTGCGCCTGGCCGCGAGTCAGTACAGGTCGAGAAATACTGGGGTTCCTGCCATCGGGTCGTCCGAAGAGACAGACACCTCCAAAGGTCCGTTCTTATGACCTCATCCAACGATAAAAGATGAGGTCCTTCAAGATAAGTGAAGATTTTGATTACAGTTTTAAGTCCTTTGACAAAGAGATGACTCTCAAACATTGATAGATATTTTTGAAATAGACCTAAGTTTCACATTAAAGTATTAGACAGCTTCACAGTGGAAAACTTGAAGATTTATATTTGAAAGTATACTTATTTATACTAAAAAACTTTAAACATTTCATATAAAGTCAAGTCAGCGAGTCAGTACAGGTTGAGACGCTGGGGTACCTGCCGTCGTGTGGTCCGGAGGGACAGGTAGTGGTTGCGGGCCTCGAGCGAGTTTGAGTACAGGTAGTGTAGCCACTCCGGTAGGTCGGTACGAAGTCAATTGAACAATTTTAATACTATTGGTCCGTGTTCGTTGGAAGAGTTTGGGTTTGGTCCTCGGTTGTCGTAGCAGGGAGGACTCCCGACACGAACCTGTCCCCCGGGAGACGAGTCGCCGGTCGGAGGTCGACGTCGAGGTCTGTCCTGTCCTCGGTGTTGGAGGGCGTGTCTTCAGACAAGTGTCCCCTTGGCGCGGACGAGGTCGGCGGGACTCTCCTGGGTGGGTCCCGTGGTTTCCCGTGTTTCTCCCCTTCGTTTCTCTGTGTCAGTCGCAGACATAAACGGTGTCTTTGACAAATGAACATTGCCAGGAAGGGCTTTCGTTGTGGTCCCCGAGTAGGTTGGTGGCGGAGGTCCCTGGGGCTGCAGAGGTTGACCTGCCTCCCGTCCACCGGGGAGCACAAGACAGGTCACCGGTGTGGTGGGCCTCTCCGGTGGTGGCTCGTCTGTCTGGTCCCACTGGCCCCACCACCCAGACGGGTCCGCACCCGTGACGGGGAGCGAGTCCGGGACAGCGGTCCACCTGCCCCGTAGACTATCGAGTGTGGTCCGTGCCCCCCGACACCTGTGTGCCCTCCAGGGACGCGACGACAAACAGGTCAAATTGACCTCGCTGGCCGCGGCGAGTCCGGGCCGCACGTGCGTCCCGCACCATCCGACGCAGACAGGAGTGTCGCACAAACGCACACAAGGTCCCCTATTCTGCGGACTCGCCTCGCCAGTGAGGAGGAACCCGGCGCGGGCGCGGGCGCGGGAGGCGACGAGGGCATTCGAGGCGTCCAGCCAGTAGTGGCGGTCCCAGAACGCGTGGGTGTCCTGGACCTTTCTTGGCTCGCCTGCGCCAGTCTTGACCGGGACGCAGTCCCCTCCTCCTGCCGCACCCGTCGGCCCCTCCGTGCATGGTGCTACCGGTCCCGCAACTCGTCGTCGCCGCGCCTCTTGTGCTCCCTCTACTTGCACGGGGAGCTCAGCTTTATGACCACAGACCTCTTGTTAGACAGAGTTCTTCTTAAATGTCCAGTGGCCGACGGTGTCTGCCGTAAGGGCGCTGAAAGAGATAGAGTGTCTCAGAGTCGTTCGGGTGGAGAGTGACCCCCGTCCTACCGGGGAGACCCTGGTGGTCCTGGGGGTGAGGGTGTGGTGGGTCCTGGGGCCGTCCTCGGCGACTCGTGTCCTCCTGTTCTACTAGTCTTAGCGGCGACGTGACCCCTCTCGAGTCTCAGGGTACAGACTACGCTGGAAGGACTGGGACGTCTCCCTGCTGGGGTCGGGGAGACCTCTCGTCGCCGGATGTGGGGCCGGGAGGTCCGCACCCGTTACGCGTGGCCCGGAGGGCCCCCCGCCCCCGCCCCGTCGTTCGGGTATGGTCCGACGGGAGGTCCCAGAGTCCCTTCTGCCTGTGAGTCCAGTGCCTGAGTCCGTGCGTCGCGCCGAGACCCAGTGTCCCGTGTCTCGGGACGTCCCGCCCCGGGTCCGGCGACTCCCGACGAGCCCTCCACACGCAGGACCAGTCTTAGTCCTCCGTTTCACCCCTCCTGCCCGGCGCACCCGTCTCCCGTCCGAGACGTGGGCTCTCGTCCCGGTCCCCGCCGCCCCGACCCCGGCCCTGACGTGCCCCGGGACCCCAGTCCGGCTCCCGTCTAGGCCTTCGTCCCGCGCTGGTTGGCCCCACCGTAGCGGGGGTCCCTCCCCGCCACGACCCCCTCGACACGACGGGTGGGGCTGGTACAGTCGGAGGGCGGACTGGACTCTTCCGTCTTTTTCGTCGACGCTGGTGGCTCCCCGTCTTCCGACCCCTCACCTAGACGTGCCACGGCCCCAGTCCCCTTCACACAAGGGCCTGTCCCTGGGTCGGTGGGTCCGCACACGCGTCCCTTCCTGTGGGTCCGCTCCTCCCTCGCCGACCACAGGACCTTTGGGCCCTGGGGCGCAAAAGTCCTGGTTCCTGTGGTTCATTTGGTGCCCTTCCAGTGCTCGAGGGGTAGTGCTTCCTCACGCGAAGACCTGTCGTTGGTGGGCCAGAGTGTCGCCTCCTCAGACCCCACGCCGTCCCGCCTCCAGAAACATTTGTCCTCGACGTGCGGCGGACTCCCGCGGGATGTCGCCTGTCCCCACCAAAGTCTGAGTCGGGTGCACGGGTCCTGCCGAATGGAGGTTAAGTAGCGGCGGTGAAGTAACTACATGAGCCGTGTCATCTGGTTCCAGTGACTCCTCTTTCTTGGGGCCCACTCTTCAGTCTCCCGCCGGCTGGTGGTGTCGGATGTGTAGGAAGCCTTCTCGCGCGAAGTTTCCATTCTTGTTCCGGCGCGAGGCGCCGAGCCCTCGGACACAGGTCACGCAAGGAGTGCTCCCGGGGAGCGTCTGACCTCCTTGCAGGAGGGGCCGGACCGCGTGAGGAGTGACGCTGCGTCCGGGGGCCTATTGGAGGACAGACCTAAAGGGCGGAACGTGTGCTAGTTGACTTTGTAGGGGAAACTGTACTTAAAAACGTAAAACAATTTGATGTTCGTTTTAGAAGTCACAGAAGGGTTGCCGACGTTCTAATTCTCGGGTCGGATCGGAGACTCCGCGACCGGGTGGGATGGATAGACTTGTGTGCAGATCGGGCAGTTGCAGTCTGTGCACGAAACTGTTGACTGGGTTGCGGCCGAGACAGTGGGACCACGAGAGTGCCCACGGAAGCGGGGGGCACGGTCGGTCTGTGGACAAGGAACAGAGTGGATTTCTTTTTCTCTAAGAAGAGAGAAATACGGGGTGTGGTCCCGAAGTGAAGGAGCCACGTTACTAGGGTGTGCTCAGACAGGGAAGAGACTTAGAGCTACCTAGAATGTTCGTGTCTAGAATGTGACGCCTAGAATATAAAGAACGGGACACACGTCGAGGGTCTCGTTCGACTCTCCGATTCGGGTGTCTCCCCCCGGGTCTCAGTCGCAGGGTCGTTTGTGTCGAGGACAAACGCAGTGGTCATAAGTCGTGGGAGGACCCTCGTGCCATCCATGAACTTTCTGAGGAAAGTTCAGGTTATAGGTTTTACTGCAAATAAAAATATCCTTGGTTTTCACTATATGCCCTCATCGGACTTTAGTCTCTCTCCTCCTACCCCTCCGGAACGTCTACGAAAATGTATAGTACTCCGACGTCTCCCTTGTGGGTGGGTGGGGGTCTAGTGTGTGTGTGGGAGCTAGGGTCGTTAGACTTGGGACTCGTCGCCCTGCCGACTAAGATGAGTGGGTCCGTGTCCTTCACGGGGTGGACGTCGGACATGGAGACCCTACTCTTCGTCCACTCGTCGTCCGTCTCGTGCACCTTCTGTCGGTCGGGGTGCTCGGTCCCGAGGCAGGTCAGGCAGACGACCTCCTGTTTGTCGTGTTTGTTTACTCCCAGGAGAGCGTGACCCCGGTCCGAAGTGTGCGGCAGAAGAGACTCGTACAGGTCTCGTGGGTGGTCCGAAGTGTCCTGTGCCCTAGCCCTCCCCTTCCCTCCCCTTTGTACGCGGGGGTGGGTCCCTGGCAGCGAGTACAGGGACCTCCTGGCAGGTGTGTCGTGACTCCCGAAGTGACAAACAGTTCGTGTCGAAGATCGACCCTCTTGGATTCCTGAAAGGTAAGACCCTCTCTTCTGTCCCTCCGGACCAAGACCTTACGTGGTCCGGGGGCGCCTCCATTCCGATGTTGAGGATAAAGGTCGAGGGATCTGGTCACTAATTTCGGAGCCTTCTAGACCCGACGGGAGGTTTGTCGCGATCTGGAGTCCAGTCGATTTGAGATTCCCACCGACCAGGCGTGGGAATTTGATCCTGGGGGAGGGCCTCCGAGTCCAGAGAGCGCCCATTCCCCGACCTCAGCTCTGAGCGCGGACGGGGAACGGGTGACGCCCAGGAGCGCAGGTTCGGGTCTAGACGGGGGAAGGGACGCGGCGCGTCGTTGGGGCGGGTAGCGCCCCGGGGCAGGGTCTTGCGGGGCGGGGATTGGGCCCGGGCCGGGTGGACCCGGTGCGGGGACGGCCCGGGGTGGGGATTGGGCCTGGGGCGGGGGGTCCGGGGCGGGGGGTCCGGGGCGGGGCCTTGCGGGGCAGGCCGCGGCGCCCGCAGGAAAAACCTTTTAAGGCTCGCCGGGAGGCGCGGTCGCCGGCTTCACCGCCTTTTCCGCCGCTCAATGGCACTAGTGCCGCCCCTACGACTGCCCCTTGGACGACTGACTCTTACGCCTACCGTAGCACGGGTCTTTCCGGGTCAGAGTGGTGGTGGAAAAGCAGAAGGGCGGGGCGGACCTATCCTGTTCCTTCAGGAAATTGCAGGAGAGCGCTATAAAGGGTGAACAGCGCTCCGGATGACACGGACCTTCACCCTCCCTCCGGCCGTCCGTCCGTCCGTAGGGCGGCAGAGCGCTATAGACATCACGGCACATGGCCCAGGTTTAGAGCGCCATAATGCACCGCAACGTCATTGCACTCCCTCCATTGTCCGTCTGCGGCCCAAACAGGTGTCGCCCAGCCACGCCCGAGACCAAGACACCGCACACTCGCGTGGTGAGACGCAGACGCCTGTCGTGGGGAGACAGGCCCCCAAGAGGTCCGTCCTCGTGGCCCCGCCAGCGGTCCGGGAGGAGGTGCCCCAAAAGGGCTGGGCCCGTGGCTTGGACGCCGCCGACGTGACGTCCGTCGGCCAAGTGGCGCCTCGGTGGCGAGGACCCTCGCCCTTCCCGACCCCCGCGGGGCGGAAGAGTGACGAGTCGAGGGCCCCGGTCCGAAGCCTCACCCACAGCGCGTCATCACCAGACCGGAGACCCTCTGACCTTACTGGGCCTGGGAACTCCTGTGTCCTGCCACTAGGCTTGGGGCCGGGCGTCTCCTGTGACTGAACCTGGGACCCCCTGGTTTCCAGCCCCCTCTCACTGGACGTATCAGAGTTTTACTTGAAGGGAGACCCAGGAAGAGAATTGACCGAAGTCAGTCCGAAGTGCCTTTCCGACTCACCCACCCCCGCACTTTCAGCGAGTCAGCACAAACTGAGACGGTGGGGGAAATTGGTCGGACGGTCCGAGGAGACAGGTACCCCAAGAGGTCCGCTCTTATGACCCGTCGGTATGGGAAGAGGTCCCCTGGAAGGGACGGGTCCCTAGCTTGGGTCCAGAGGGCGTAACGCCCGGTGTCAGACTCGGTGCTCCCTTCGACTTTTAGGACGAGGAGTCGGTGAGCCACCCCACCTGCAATACCTGAGTGAAGTGTCACTCTTTTGTCTGAGTCTTTTCATTTAGGGGACGGGCCCCTCTCCCAATCCCACACCCACTCTGAACCGACCAAGACACCGTGTCTGACGGTCTACGGACGGGGTGGTCGGAGGAGGACCCGGGCCAGATTACTCTTCGTGAATAGATCTAGTCAAGTCAGTGAGTCAGGACAGGTTGAGACGCTGAGGTACTTGGCGTCGTGAGGTCCGGAGGAACAGGTAGTGGTTGAGGACTTTAAATGGGTCTGAGTACAGGTAACTCAACCACTACGGTAGATTGGTAGAGTAGGAGACAGCAGGGGAAGAGGAGGACGGGAGTTAGAAAGGGTTGTAGTCCCAGAGAAGTTTACTCATTCGAGAAGTATAGTCCACCGGTTTCATAACCTCAAAGTCGAAGTCGTAGTCAGGAAGGTTACTTGTGGGTCCCGACTAGAGGAAATCCTACCTGACCAACCTAGAGGAACGTCAGGTTCCCTGAGAGTTCTCAGAAGAGGTTGTGGTGTCAAGTTTTCGTAGTCAAGGAGCCGCGAGTCGAACGAAGTGTCAGGTTAAGAGTGTAGGTATGTACTGGTGTCCTTTTTGGTATCGGAACTGATCTGCCTGGAAACAACTGTTTCACTACAGAGACGAAAAATTATACGACAGATCCAACCAGTATTGAAAGGAAGGTTCCTCGTCCGCAGAGAATTAAAGTACCGACGTTAGTGGGAGGGGTCTCATCACGGTACCTAAGTTACGGACTAAGAGAAGGGTTTATATTGGATCAGGGACTTAAGCAAAGAGGTCGTTGAAACGTTCGGTCACCAGACTGGACTCTACTGACTACAGGCCCAGACTCCCGTCTACACCGAGAAGAGAGCCACCTCGACCTCGACACCCCACTCCCGGTC
This sequence comes from Capra ibex, assembly GCA_006410555.1. NCBI lineage: Eukaryota > Metazoa > Chordata > Mammalia > Artiodactyla > Bovidae > Capra > Capra ibex. Next base: position 79,182,056 of record SJYO01046538.1, on the reverse strand, counting down.
GTTCCGACACTGACAGGTGGGAGTGCACACAGGCACACTCCTAAGACAGTCCTCTACCCCGAGAAACCCTCATTCTTAGACGACAGGACGTCACTGGTGAGAAAGAGACTACGACCTGCAAAGTACGAGTCACAAATGAGGGGACTGGACAGTCCCTCTACCAAACCTTTTTAGTTTCTGAAGTTTCCGTCATAAAGAGGAAAGACTACTACCGAGGGATGTGACCCCGTATCTCTAGTCCGAGGTCCGAAGGACGGCTGCGACCGAAGACGTCGCAACGAGCTCTTTCCGTCTCCGTCGCACTGACGGTCACAGACTCCGCCCGGCCGGAGCACGGAAATCGTCGACGACGAGTGAGGAGACTAAGGGACTGTTGGACGGGGTCCTTCACTGGCCCAGTCGAGAGGCCAGAGGACAGGGGAGTCCCGCGATCGACGGAAGTCTCGTCGGTGGCCACTCAAAGAGATCTCAGACCTTGACCACCTCTTCCGTACACGCACAGTTGACTTTTTATTACGTGTCGGACTTTCGACTCTTCACAAAATAAACCGTCTGTTTTGGCTCCTGAATTCGTGTCTTAAGTTGGAGAGTCTCCCGAGACTTCCTGACGAGGGATCTCCACACCCTCCTCGGTTCTATATCTCCATACAAAGGTGTTTCCGGTCCATCAGTCTTGTAGTTTTCTAACGATAATTAATTTCTTTTGATCTGTAGTGTCAAGTCCCTTAAACCGGGGAAAGATGCTTACCCGTCCGCCTTCTCAGACCCGGGTGACTGCAGTGGGGAAACTACACGTGAGGTCGAAGGACCCGGACCGCAGGACCCGAGAGTGGGACTCAGACGGGCCCCGGGGAAGCCCACAGGGCGCAGTGGGAAAGGAGGCGAAGCCAAGTACGTCCCCTCCCCTCCCCTCCCACCTACCGGTCGTCCCCAGTCCTCGGGCTCCGAGGCGAGTCCCCCAGGAGGAGTGTGGGTCGAAGGTCCCCGACAATCACCGAACGTTCAATGGTGTAAATGCACACGAGTCAAATTGAAAAGAAGTCAATGACGAAATTCTAGAACAGTAACGTTCTTCGTACTGTAAAAACAATAGTGTTACTAATCTGAACGATTTAAAGTCTCTTAAAATTCCTTACAGTATTCTTAAAAGTATTACGTAATAGATTACAGTGCACAGGAGACTGTGACCCCGAAGAGACGTCTTCCCTGGTGGACCACACAGTCGGACAGGAAAGGACTATCTGTACCTAGAAGGGTTTTGGAGTCAAGTGACGTAAAATAAGAGGTTTGGAGACAGGTAGACTGGTGTACTCACGAACGTGCAGTCACAGGTAGAGAGAGACGGAGGAAGTCCCCGGGTAAATCCGTCTTAGAGGAACGACAAGGGTGTCCCTTTCGTTGTCATCGCACAAAAGTTGGGGTGTCAACAGTCCTCTGTTGACACAGTCGTTTGTCTCTACAGACCTTTATTTCCTATACCCGTTTAAGTGGAAGACTCAACTCTGTGACTGGAGGAAGGTCTCTTTGAGACGTCCGCTACGGGTTTCCGGAGAAGGAAGGGAAATCGACAGTGACACACTGGGAAGGCGGAGTGTCCGGATGTCCACTTCGGGACAGGGAGTTTTCTGTCTTGACCGATGAAAGAACCAGAAACTTAATTTGAAGGGGAACCAGAAACTTAATTTGGTTAATTACAAAGTAACCATTTTTCTGTCTTAATTTTGCCTTTACGGCGCAAGGAAACGAGTGCTTCTACGACGAGGTTCAGACGAGTCAAGACTTGACCGTCCATACAACAGGAGGGACCTCTGACGATGTTACTGTTCACAGTTTTTTGTTTGTGTACTTTGCATTGTCAGGTATTTAGACGAGGTTTAACACATACTATCAAATTCGTCGCAAAAACAATTTGTCGGAAAACAATTAGTAGATAACGAAAGGTCACCGACGACATCTCTCACAAAAATGAAAAAAGAGTGCACTATAAAATAAATGTTTTGCAACTTGTATTTACTCGCAATTATAAGTGAAAAAGGTTCTCTCAGACTTTGACTCGTCGAGTCTGGACTCTTCCAACTCTCAGACAGAGAGAGGACTGAAACTTTAACGAGACGGGGTATACCGAATACTCTTGTACAGAAATAAAAGGAATGACAGACACTGAAATGTGACTTGAGTCAGAGTAGTGCAATTCTCAGGTCGGGTACGGCTGTGACAGAGGACGTGTGTCGGTGTCTTGCACAAATACTTTCAACTACGTAATTTGACAAAGTACCTTCGAAATGGACGTCGTTATGACAATTTAGTGTAGAAGGAAAGGACGGTCTCACGTTACTGGAAGAGGAAGACCCAGTGTCCTCGGTGTAAGAGGTGTTGAACAGACAAATAAAATTCCCTCCTCGGTTCGAAGAAAAGGGAGAGATCAGACCATATGGAATTAAACATTACCTTTAGTTTAATAAAGACGTTGTCATTGTGGACAAAGTAACTGCATGAAAGAAAGGTGACTCATCATGTGTACTCGACTCCCAACACACAGATGAAATGTAAGTGACTCCGTATTTTCCTTCCAATCAATCTTAAGACAGTCTAGAAGGGAGAGAGGTCCAGGTCAGAAGGTTATATTCAGGGTAAAAGGAGAACCTTTAGACAGTGTTTTTAGAGGGTACAAATATCTAAGAAAAAGAATGGTAAAAGATCGTGGTAGTCTCCCACCTTTCCATCTGAGGTCCCAGAGACCGGAGACTTAACGAATTGTAGTAATTAGTGGTCCCTTTACGTTTAGTTTTAGTGTTGCCCTCTGGTGGAGCACGGATGATCCTACCGATAGTATTTTTTGTTTCGATTCCTACTCGTCCTTACACCCCTCGCCCCTTTTCGCTTGGCGAGTCGTCCCCATACTTGCGGTGACACCCTTTGTCGTACCGCCAAGAAGCTCTTTAATTTTGTCTCGGTGGCACACTCGGTGTTAGGGTGTGCCCCTGTCCATAGTCCCAATTTCGGTTCTAGACCCTCTCTGCGGACTTGTGGAACGTAGCGAGGGACGTCGTGGTAAGTGTCGTCGATTCTATGCCGTTGTGACAGTCACAGGTAGGCACCGACTTACCCGGTCCTCGTGCGTTACACATGTGTGTCACCTTATACTGCGTCGGACCTTCTTCCGTGACGACGACAAACCTGTCGGACCTGCTTGACCTCTGTGACACAATTCCCCTCACTCGGCAGTGTCGTGCTCAGGTGAGCATGCTCCTCTATGAATCTCAGCAGTCTTCGGCTCTTACCCACGACCGCCAGACCCTGATCCCGACCCCCCCGTCTCTCCCTTCCAGTTCCCAATTTATGGTCACGACGTCCATTCGACACCTCTGGTCGACATGTCGTCTTTAGACATGTTTCCCACCTAGAGTACATGACACCAGGATGGTGTTAGTGTGTTGTCGTCCTCGGCGGTGGTGGACATGAACTCTACGATTAAGAGCCACAGTGGCTAAGGTACTCACAGTCACTGATTCGTCGACTCGAGGAGCTCGACCGACCATAGTTGACCATATTGGTAACACCCTTTGACGGGAAATGGAATCTTAGACCCACATGTGTGTAGTGCTTTGAAGCGTAAAGATGATGCCAATATGTCGGATGTCTTTGCGTACGTACCCACGGACACAAAAACGGTCAAAATAAATATTGACTGAGTGCAACATTTCTTGGAGGGACCACCGAGTCTGTCATCCCGCAGACGGATGTTACAGCCTCTGGGCCCAAACTAGGGACCCAACCCTTCTAGAGGACCTTCTCCTTTACCGTTGGGTGAGGCCATGAAACCGGACCTCTTAGGGTACCTGTGTCCTCGGACCATCCGATGTCAGGTACCCCATCGTTTCTCAGCCTGTGCTGACTCGCTGAAGTGAAAGATGAAAGAAAGAAAGTACAACATTTTTGTAGTTGCTTGTCCGGGAGGTCGAGGCGCCCCACTCCGAAGTGCGAGGGGTCGGACTTCGCCGTGGTCCGGCACCGTAGAGACCCGCGTACAGACCCGGGTCAGAGTACTTGTTCCTGTGCTAGGACGACCTATTCCGGGTCGACCGGGTCCCAGTGGAACGGAACTGACCAGTGTAGCCGTCCCTGGGGTCCGGGGTCGTCCGGGAGGACTCCGGGTCACGACACCGGAGCGTGACTAGACCAGGTCCCACTGGAGCGGAGCTGACCAGTGTAGCCGTCCCTGGGGTCCGGGGTCGTCCGGGAGGGCTCCCGGGCACGACACCGGAACGTGGCTGCACCGGGTCCCGTAGAGTCGTGGTCCCTCCGCCAGTCACGTCACGTCCGAGCCCAGGGGTGGTCGCACCGTCGTCCTCCACAGCGAGGGGGTGACTCCTCGACCTGCACTCCAGAGCATAGGCTCCTCGACGGGGAGGACGGTGGCACTGGAGACGAGTAGGAGGTCCCTGCTCGAGACCCGTCAACCAGGGGAGTGTCGGACGGGGTCGGACATCGGAGCCCCAGGTCTCCCACCGCGGGTTGCGACCACCCGGACGGGGGACCGGGGACCCCCGGACGTCCCCAGGAGCAGAGGAAGAGACAGAAGTGGAAACCATTAATTTCAGTCAAAAAAAGTGGGGTACGTCTTTTATACTTAAGAAATGTTAAAAGAAAAGGTAATGACAATATCTAATTGAGGAAGTTCGGTGGTCTAAAAGTGAAAAGGTATGAATGACTCTTCCGTGAACTCGACTTCCCTGTTCGTGGAAGACTTGAGTTAGTGTCGGTTGTCGAAGAGAGAAGTGACACTTCCCGGAGACTTACACACGCTCAGAAAGTGATCCTTCTTTAAATATTTGACTGTGATTTAAAGGAATTTCCGTAAGATCTTTTACTCTGTTTGTGGTGCAAACTACACGGTCCCTAAGTCAGGGCCCTTACGATAAATGCTTAGTGGTCGACTTAGAGTAGTGCCCTTTTGTCTAAATCAAAAGTTTGTGAATCAAAACTCTTCGTAGACTTTAAGTTTTACGTGGTTTGGAAGTTTACAAAAACTTCCTCCAAAAGATGACTTTTCGATTTCTGACTCGAGAAATCGAAGGCCGAGGTCCAGTCCGGTGGACTGCACCCCCTCGGTCACACTGCACTCGTGGGTCTTCGGGGGACCCGGAAGGGCGGGACTCGTGGAACTCCTGGACCCGACCAATGTCCTCACTAACAGAAGCCACAAAACGGGTTTCGTGAAGTCCCGAGGGGAACCACCGAGTCGACCATCTCTTAGGCGGTCGTTATGCCCTCTGGACCCAAGCTAGAGACCCAACCCTTCTAGGGGACCTCTTCCCTTTCCGAGGGGTGAGGTCCTAAGACCGGACCTCTTAGGGTACCTGACATGTCAGGTGTTCTGGTGTTTTTCAGCCTGTGCTGACTCTCTGAAAGTCAAGTCAAGTCAAGTTTCGTGAAAATTTCCGATCACACTGTAAAAGTAAGGATTGGTATTTTTGTTATATTTTATTTGAAATACTTTAATACTACTTTTGTATATTGGATTTAGATAATGTATAGACTATTACTTCGTTATTCAGTTAGTGTCAATTTCCACAAACACGTGTACGTAAATTTATGTACACTAATTATTTATGTGTGTGTCTCCAGGGGACGTCGTCGGGGACAGGCGACCGGAGGCAATTTCGAGAGACAGGAGCCCGTCTAGTGACCCTTTGTCGTCTCCCCCGTGGTGTCCGAGTCGAGAACCAAATCCCAGAATCGTGTCCTAAACTGGAGGAAGACTGGACCCAAACTTAGAGTAAGGACGTCAAATCCTTACGTCTAACAGGACCTGTTTTCCGCCCCAAGAGACTCCTACTCGCAGGAACAGTGTCACTGGAGGGTGACCCCAAGGGTACTCACAACTTACACACGTGTGTACGTGTGTGCGTCGTGTGTGTGTGTGTGTGCGGGGTGTGCGCGGGTCTCATCGGTCAGGTCGAGCAATCGGTGTGGCACGACTGCCGACGTAGTCCGGTGAATTGGCCTATGGTAAGGACCCTTATTGGTCGATTATTGGACGGGTTAAGGACCGTTAAAAAGTCTACGAAACGAGTTCTTTGAGGTTTATGTTAAATCGGAACTACGAACGGGTAAAGTACGACACCGGTACGTTTGTTCCTCAACACACGACAGACAACAAACTTCCTCTGTGTGCACAGAAAAAATTAAAGCTCTGTTCGCTTCCGAGCGATTTTACACTGGCAACAATTCCGATCAAAGACACGCGTAGTGTACTGGAGTGATTCTTCGACAACACCTTACTGGTGGCGAAGACTCATAGTCGAATGGGCGTTAACCAAGGGTTGACAGCTGGTGCAAGTCAACGAACTGAAACTAGACAAAGAAACATCTGAAACGAGTCACATACAGAGTCAGAGTAGAAACACTTTGTTAACTACTGACCGAACTTTTGAGAAATAGGGTTGTCATAAAACATATTAAATGATCGATTACTCGTAGTCCCTGTTTACAACTTCTTAGTCTTGTCGTCCACTAGACGTTCAGTGGGGTCGAGGTGGTCCCGAAAGATTGGTAGGGGGAGGGAGGTGGCAGGCTGTCGGCGAGAACCAACGAAAGAGCTGGCTCCAGTTGTAAGGGGGAGGTCGAGGGCTTCGAAGGAGAGGACACCGAAGTGAGAACGAGGAGGGGAAGGACACAGGAAACGAGCGGAGGAGTGATCACAGACAGGAGGACGGGGCTCTCCTGTCCTCGGGGGTCGGACGAAGAGTCAAACGTCAGTGTAATTCGTTTTGACTATTTAAGTTGAACGAAATAGAGAATTTCGTTACCAGGGATTGGGGGTCCGGCGTAGTTGGTCATGGCCAGGTATCGGACAATCCCCGACCTAGGTGTCGTCCTTTACTTGCCACCGATGCACTTGTTCGAGGCAGACATAAATATCGGTGAGAGGTAGCGAACGTAATGGTGGACTCGGAGTGGAGGACAGTCCGGTAACCACCGTAATCTATAAGTATCCTCGTGTCTGGGATGCACCTGACACGCACGTTCCCCAGGTCCGACACTCGAGGAATACCTTGGTGGGATCGGGGGATGGGCGTAGGTACCTCTTCGACAGAAGGTGTTTTGGTCAGGGACCACGGTTCTTCCGACCCTTGGCGCCGGGATTTCGTCGTGTACGGTCTCGACCTGCACCAGTCCCGGGACGCACACGAGTCCGGGCCGAAACAGCGGAAGGTGGACTAGGGCCCACTCAAGGTCCTCAAGTTCGGAGTCGAAGGAAACGAACCCTCTCCCCGGTTGTCAAAGGCCGCTGTGTACACATTCTTCCCGAGCGTGTCTCCTCGACGGACTATAAGGTCCTTCGGGACCGGGTCGGTCCGAGGGTGGTGCGCCGGGGAGTCCTCGGGACTCTGGAACCGCCCTGCCAGTCGATGCGGACCTGCGTCTCCCACACTCCCGCCTCTCCGGGACCGTGAGTCCTGGACCCGAACTCCGCGGGTGAGGACAGTCGACCGAGTGAGGGTTCGGCTAGCGGTGTGCAGTGTCCCGTTAACGAGCACTGCGTGAGTCGTCTTCCGGGAAGTCAGACGGCAATCACTAAAGTTTCCGTTGTCGCTTTAGTATATTTCTCGTACGTCGTGTTTCCCTATTTCCCGAAGGGAAGCTAGCAGACACAAAAGAAAAGTCGAATCGGTAGAGAAAAAGTGAAATTGATAAGGACAGAATTATTGTCGTCCTCACTTGGTCGGGACAAGTAATGAGTGTCACTACAGTCCTAGGGACTCGTAGTGGTCACTAGAAACGACTTTGGACCTCTCTCGTACATAATGGCTCACACTGGTGATCCACCTGTGGACGGGTGAAAGGACGAGGACGTCCAGACACACGTCAAGTCAAGTCAAGTAAAGTCAAGTCGACAGAGAGTCAGGACAGACAAGGACCTTTTCCCCTAAAAAAAATTGTGAACGTAATAGGTAAATCAGTATGAACTTTGACAGACAAGTCAAGTCAAGTCAAGTCAGCGAGTCAGCACAGGCTGAGAGACGCTGGGGTACTTAGCGTCGTGCGGTCCGGAGGGACAGGTAGTGGTAGAGGGTCTCAAGTGAGTCTGAGTTGCAGGTAGCTCAGTCACTACGGTAGGTCGGTAGAGTAGGAGCCAGCAGGGGAAGAGGAGGACGGGGGTTAGGGAGGGTCGTAGTCTCAGAAAAGGTTACTCAGTTGAGAAGCGTACTCCACCGGTTTCATGACCTCGAAGTCGAAATCGTAGTAAGGAAGGTTTCTTTAGGGTCCCAACTAGAGGAAGTCTTACCTGACCAACCTAGAGGAACGTCAGGTTCCCTGAGAGTTCTCAGAAGAGGTTGTGGCGTCAAGTTTTCGTAGTTAAGAAACCGCGAGTCGGAAGAAGTGTCAGGTTGAGAGTGTAGGTATGTACTGGTGTCCTTTTTGGTATCGGAACTGATCTGCCTGGAATCAGCCGTTTCATTGCAGAGACGAAAACTTATACGACAGATCCAACCAGTATTGAAAGGAAGGTTCCTCATTCGCAGAAAATTAAAGTACCAACGTTAGTGGTAGACGTCACTAAAACCTCGGGGGGGGTTTATTTCAGACTGTGACAAAGGTGACAAAGGGGTAGATAAAGGGTACTTCACTACCCTGGCCTACGGTACTTTGACAGACATGGAAGGGAATTGGGGTTCCGGTATAATAATAAGTTTACCCGGGTAAACTATTTTTATGATCCACAGACAATTCAATGGTGTCGAGTCAGGGCCGGGGACCGGGCGGCGCGACCTCGACGTGCGCCGCTACGTCCGGGCGGAGCCGGTGACGCGGACGCGCCTTCCCGACTTCCGTCTCGGTTCGCCGTCCCTGCGCTCGGCCCACGCCCCGGAGTGCCCGAACGGACTGCGGAAAATATTTGTCGGGACCAGACCCTTCCCCTAGACCTTCGGTAGTGGGGTCTATGAACGAGGTCCAGTCACGACAAATCTTCGTCGAGTTTCGACAAAGTCCGTCCCTAGGAAGAGAGTCAAGTCAAGTCAGCGAGTCAGCACAGGCTGAGAAACACCGGGGTACCTGGCGTCGTACGGTCCGGAGGTACAGGTAGTGGTTGAGGGTCTCAAGTGGGTTTGTATAGGTAACTCAGCCACTACGGTAGGTCGGTAGCGCAGGAGACAACAGGGGAAGAGGACGGCAGCCAGAAAGTCGGGGTCGGCGTCCGCACTTTTCCCTGGAGGCACACGTCAGTCGCACCTCGTCCTCGGCTGACCCCTGGTCTCCGGGCGGGGCAGGACGACCTGGCTGGATTCCTGAGCGGGTGACCCCAGGGCGTCGAGGGCCTGCCCCCTCCCGAGGGGCCCCAGGTCGGTCCCGGTGTACTTGCACCCCGCGAGAAGGACGGAAAGGCCCCAGGGGGTGGAGGAGGACCTCGCTTCGGGGTCGCGGCCGCCTGTCACGTCGCGAAGGGACCTCTTCTCAACAAGAGCCTTGACTTGGGCTTTCCTTTCCTCCTCGACCCGTCTCTCCTGCCCGGAGCGGCGTCCGGCCCGTCGTTCGAGGGCCCTCGGGCGAGCCACTCGTGTAAGGGCGGGACACAGCAGCACTCACTCGCGCCGGTCGCAAAGGGTGCTGCGCTCTGCCCACGACCGAGGGGCACCTCTTGTGCCCCGCGTCTACCCGCTAAATCAGCAATCTCTCCGCCCCCGGAAAAGTCCCACTAATCTCACCCCCGGTTTCTCTCCGCCCACGCCCCCAGCCCCACGCGCGCGTCGTCGACGTCCGACGCGTCCCCCGGACTCGGCGGGCCTTCCAAGGTCTCGAAGGTCGGCAGAGCTCTTCCCCAGGGCTCTTCGTCGCCCTCGAAACCGGCAAAGGCACGTCGAGGCGACCCCCGGCGCACTCGACGTAAGGTTCGCCGTGGAGCGCGGAAGGGCGGACGACCCTCTCCGCCCCAGCAGGGCGAAAGCGGTCCCCCGTCCAAACCAGACCTTGGCCGCGGCTCACCTCTTTCCCCTCGCCCTGCGCGAGGACCGTCGTGGCCGAGCGCCTCCGGGACCTCTGGACCTCGAAGGGTTCCGCAGGCGTGCCCCGAGACGACGGGTCCCCCGCGGCCCGGCGGGGGAGCGAGGCGTGGGCCGCGCCAGAGCAGACCTGAGTGGACTGGGCCTCCGGAGCAGGGCCCCCTTCTCGGTGTGCGCAGAGGGAGCCTTGGCCAATTGCCTGGACCTGACTTCCGAGGCGAGACACGTCGGCGTGCGCAGGCCCCCCGGGGACCCGGTCGCCGACCCGGGGAGGGGACGGGCGCCCGCCGCCCCAGAGGCCGCGCAGAGGGCCGCGCCGCGGGCGCCGCCTCCGGTCACTCGCGCGGGGCGAGTGCGCTAGCTGGTTGCTGGCCCGGAATCTCGGGCGAGGAGGCCGCGGGCGCGGCTCGAGGAGCGGAAGAGGAGCGTAGGAAGAAAGGGAAACAGAATTTACACTCTTCGTCGAAGACCCCCGTCGCCCAGTTGACCACAGAAAGCCGTAATTGAATACAATTAAAACTTTTACTCTTCCTACCGAACTTCTATTACAAATTCAAAAATAAAGACAAGACGACAGAAGATGTTTCGTCAACTTTTGCCCTATTAGAAAGGTTGAGTCATCTTATACTCCTTTCGCAATTCTCTTCACTGAAAATAAACTTCTTTTACTAACCTTCACATTGTTTTGTATCTTTTGTGAGCTTCTTTTACCCTACTTTTGTACTGAACACTGCGACGAACCTCTACCCCGTACGCGAAAAGTCCAGGGAACCGAGGAACCTTTGTCCATCCCGAACGGTTCTCACAGATGTCCGGACTCAATGTGGTCTTTTCAGGTCGGTCCTTCCTTCGAGGACACGGACGAGGTGCGCCGTCCACATCTCGGGGTCTCCCGAGGTCAAGAGACTACGAATTACTTTTACGTGGGAAAAACGAAAATTTTAACTGTAGATTCAGGACCACATGTGGGTAAATTTCAGTGACGACTGCAATAAGTGCACAGGTTTCTCGACTCGACACCTCTCTTCGGACCACTTTCCTTTCGTGGAATAAAACGACAAATGATTAAGAATATTTAATAAGTCGACCAACCTTAAGGTCCCCAACCGCCCGCCCCCACCCCACCCCCCAAGACCCTACGATCTCGGTGAGAGGACCCGACCAGGTCCGCGGACACGTCAAACGTTTGCAAGAGACTCGGACCCTTGCCGTGGAAAGACATATTACGTGAGTGAGTGACTTTGAAAGAACTTTTGTGAGTCCTATGTTGTGTTTTCCGAAGAGGACCTTTTCCTGTCCTGTCAAAATCGTAGTCTTTACTATTGACAATCCCTACCTTTGTGGATAATAATGTATTTTAAGGTACTTAATAACTACCAAGAGTTCTCATTTTAGTTTCCTTAGTCCCTAGTGAAAACCCTTTAAGATCTGTATGTTGAGCATTAAAACTTTTACCTTTCTTTCTCTTATTTCGTACCTGGTCGGAAAGCATATTTTTGACATGGAGTCTCATTGGTTCCTCAACCATTTCCCTCCAAAGAGACACATCTTTATAAAGTCGATTATTCACTCATTTACCATTACAATTTTATAGTACTGAAACGATAGGAATTATGTAATTACTCGGACCCCCCACTACCCATTGCGGTCAATCACTCCCTCTGTCTCTCTTTCGCCACTGGTCTGGGATCTATGCAGAACCAGCACCCCGTGTCACAGTGGTCCCCTTGTCAGAGTGGTTTTTGCACCTAGTCGTGGTCCTTCAACCACTTCGTAGAACTAGATTCCTAGTTAAATATCTTTTACGACCCTTGACTGCTTTTATGAAAGTTTCAGTGTGCAGTGCCCACGTCAGCAGTCGTGGTCGACGACCCCGAAGACCTTCTGGCTACGCAACGAGTCACAGAAGTTGTGTGTCTAACATTCTCCCTTTTCTTCAGCTGTCATATAAAGTTCAAAGTCTTACATAACAATTAAAGAAGTTTCTGACAAAGATCCCAAGTCGGTGTCTGCTCTTGATTGACCCTCGACTACCGAATAGGTAATCCACTTCTCTTGCAAAGTCACAGTGCACAGACATGCACACCTATATCTCCACTCGAGTCTTTCCATGGAATCCTTGTCGTCGTGCTGGCGTCTTTCCTTGTGCTTCGAAAGTGCCGGCACAATGACGAATGTCTCTTCGACCTTTGTCCGACTTCAGAGGTTCGCCACTCTTTGCCGGGTGGCGGACGGCTACCTCGGTTCGGGCCGGGACCCGGGTCGACCCAGTGTCGGACCTGCAGACTGGAAAAGGGCACTCGGGGGAGACCCCACCCAAAGTCACCTGGTAGAATCCTCAGAAAGAGTTAAATAGGAGAAACCCGGGGAAAAAGAAGAAAACGACATAATACAAAACCGAACTTGCCCACTTAAAAGTACTAGGTTAGACAAGGAGACAACTGAAGACAGAGATAATAAGTAGACAGTCACCAAAGGGAGTCTTAGTGGCAAAGACAGAAAGAGAAAAATACCCAATGAGACTGTATGAGAGTAGGCGGAGACAGCAATCTCTGGAGTACTGTCATTTCGGTGGGTGTCGGAGAGGACACAACAGACGAGAAAGGAAGGCGAATTTAAAGCACGCCAGTAGAGCCGTATAAAACACAAAACAAGAGAATTTATCAGTTGAACACTTCTTACTCCGCCTTCTTTCCCTTTGGGACGAAGATAGGTAGAAGGAGAAAAGAGAAGGGTCACACACAATAATGAAACCTGTGGTGCAAAGAAAGACTATTTTAGAGAGAAGTCGGACTTCTTGAAGGAAGTAGTAAAGAGTCCCACGTCTAGTCGACCCTTGTGTAAATAAGTCGAAATTAAGTAGAATTTTACAGCAATAAATAGGAATTACAAACTTTCTACTAAAACGATCTACGTAAGGATTAAACTGTCTGAAAAATAAGTCACTGTAAAAGAAGACACCGGTTAGTAAAAACACTGTCTTATAGGAGACACTCAAAATAGTAACGAGGGCTGTACCTTATTTAGAGAAGGACGTAGACCGACGAAAAATTAGAAACCAAAAGTCGTTGACCGAGGTCCCCGGAGCCCACAGAAAGGAGCACTAAGGGGACAAGTCCCAAACGACACGAAAGACCTAGACGTCCAACGACAAAGTCTATTAAGACCAATATAAGACGGTTATTAACGAAGTCTATATAAAAGACAGGTAAGGATCCGTTTCCTCTTTTCCTTTCTATATGGGTAAACTTACGTCTCAAGGTTTCTTATCGTTCCTCTCTGTTCTTTCGGAAGGAGTCCCTAGTTACGTTTCTTTATCTCGTTTTATTATCTTACCCTATCTGATCTCTAGAAAAGTTCTTCTAATCTCTATGGTTCCCTTGTAAAGTACGTTTCTACCCGAGTTATTTCCTGTCTTAATCATACCTGGATTTTTTCGTCTTCTATAATTCTCCTCCACCGTTCTTATGTCTCTTCTTGTCATGTTTCTTTTAGAAGTGCTGGGTCTACTGCGGGTACCACACTAGTGAGTGGATCTGGTCTGTAGAACCTTACACTTCAGTTCACCCGGAATCCTTCGTAGTGATACTTGTTTCGATCACTTCCACTACCTTAAGGTCAACTCGACAAAGTTTAGGACTTTCTACTACGACACTTTCACGACGTGAGTTATACGGTTGTTTAAACCTTTTGAGTCGTCACCGGTGTCCTGACCTTTTCCAGTCACAAGTAAGGTTAGGGTTTCTTTCCGTTACGGTTTCTTACGAGTTTGATGGTGTGTTAACATGAGTAGAGTGTACGATCGTTTCATTACGAGTTTTAAGAGGTTCGGTCCGAGGTTGTCATACACTTGGTACTTGAATGTCGACAAGTTGGACCAAAATCTTTTCCGTCTCCTTGGTCTCTAGTTTAACGGTTGTAGACGACCTAGTAGCTTTTTCGTTCTCTCAAGGTCTTTTTGTAGATGAAAACGAAATAACTGATACGGTTTCGGAAACTGACACACCTAGTGTTTTTNACGATCGTTTCATTACGAGTTTTGAGAGGTTCGGTCCGAGGTTGTCATACACTCGGTACTTGAATGTCGACAAGTTGGACCAAAATCTTTTCCGTCTCCTTGGTCTCTAGTTTAACGGTTGTAGACGACCTAGTAGCTTTTTCGTTCTCTCAAGGTCTTTTTGTAGATGAAAACGAAATAACTGATACGGTTTCGGAAACTGACACACCTAGTGTTTTTAGACACCTTTTAAGACTTTCTGTACCCTTATGGTCTGGAGGACTGAACTGAGGACTCTTTAGACATACGTCCAGTCCTTCGTTGTCACTCTTGACTTGTACCTTGTTGTATGAACAAGGTTTATCCTTTTCCTCACACAGTTCCGACGTATAACAGTGGGACGAATAAATTGAATATCCGTCTCATGTAGTACTCTTTGCGACCCGACCTTCTTCGTGTTCGACCTTAGTTCTAACGGCACTCTTTATAGTTATTAGAGTCTATACATCTACTGTGGTGGGAATGTCGTCTTTCACTTTTCATTGACTTCTCGGAGAACTTTCACTTTCTCCTCTCACTTTTTCGACCGAGTTTTGAGTCGCAAGTCTTTTGAATTCTAGTACCGTAGACCAGGGTAGTGAAGTGCCGTTTATCTAACCCTTTGACACCTTTATTACTGTCTGAAATAAAAACCCTGAGGTTTTAGTGACGTCCACCACTGACATCGGTACTTTAATTTATTGTGAACGAGGAACCTTCCTTTCGAAACTGGTTAGATCTGTCGTACAACTTTTCGTCTCTGTAATGAAATAGTTGTTTCCAGGTAGATCATTTTCGATACTAAAAAGGTTATCAGTACATACCTACACTCTGAACCTGATATTTCTTTCGACTCACGTCTTCTTAACTACAAAAACTTGACACCATAACCTCTTCTGAGAACTCTCAGGGAACCTGACGTTCCTCTAGGTTGGTCAGGTAGGATTTCCTCTAGTCAGGACCCACAAGTGACCTTCCTGACGACGACATGGACTTTGAGGTTATGAAACCGGTGGACTACGTTTCTTAGTTGAGTGACCTTTTCTGGGACTACGACACCTTCTAACTTCCACCCTCCTCTTCCCCTACTGTCCTACTCTACCACACTACCGTAGTGGTTGTGTCACGGGTAATCAAACTCGTTCAAGACCCTCAATCACTACCTGTCCCTCCGGACCGCACGACGTGAGGTATCCCAACGTTTCTCAGTCTGCGCTGACTCACTGACTTGACTGGACTTGACTTGAAAAAGTAACTATAAAAAAGACCCGGAATTTCAAGTACCAAGTGTAGGATAACTTCGGACCGAACCTCTTAAAACTCGTAATGAAATGATCGCACACTCTACTCATGTTAACACACCATCAAACTCGTAAGAAGCCTGACGGAAAGAAACCCTAATCTTACTTTTGACTGGAAAAGGTCAGGACACCGGTGACGACTCAAAAAGTTTAAACGACCGTATAACTCACATCGTGAAAGTGTCGTAGTAGAAAATTCTAAACTTTATCGAGTTGACCTTAAGGTAGTGGAAGTGATCGAAACAAGTATCACTACGAAGGATTCCGGGTGAACTGAAGTGTAAGGTCCTCCATACCGAGATCCACTCACTGGTTCGGTACCCCCAATAGACCCCACACTTCTAGAAAAAACATGTCAAGAAGAGACATAAGAACTTGGAGAAGAATTATAGAAGGTCAAGACAATCCAGGTCTGGTAAAGACAGGAAGTAACTCGGGTAGAAACGTACTTTTAAAGGGAACCATAGAGATTAAAAGAACTTCTCTAGAGGAGCAGAAAGGGTAAGATAATAAAACGAGATAAAGAAACGTAACTAGGGACTCCTTCCAAAAGAATAGAGAGGAACGATAAGAAACCTTGAGACGTAAGTTTATCCATATAGAAAGGAAAAGAGGAAACGGAAAACGAAGAGAAGAAAAGTGTCGATAAACATTTCGGGTGTGTAAACTAATTGTTTTATCTGGGTACACACCGGACCTGATGGTGAGGTACTGGACCTTATTATTTCCACGAAATATACGTCGTTGTTTAATGTAATTTTTATTCTTTGTTTTAATATATGACGTGTCATCATTGATACATTTAATTTTACGTGTTTCTTGTTAGAGTGTAAAAAAGTGTGTCTTAAGCCTGATGTTTTTGTAGGTAATTAATATTTTCTCACTCACGGATGACCTCCCTCTTATTTCTGACCCTTGTCCCTTATTTACCTTGTTTTATCTTTTATGTTAAAGTATTGTCTCCCTGTCGGACCCGAAGACCACTAGTCGAAAACAGTTCATGTTTTGTGCTCTCTTAGTTGAGAATAAAAAACCATAGAAATATTAATTTACTCTTTCTGACATTTCAGTATTAAATTTTGACCAAAATCTAATATTTTCGTCTACCTAATAATAATTGTTTGTTGTAAAATTTAGTATATATAATTCGTCTCCGACAAAAATTACGACGACTATCTATTTACATAACTGTTTTATTAATTCACAACATAATCTACTAATCTACCTTAGGCTTGTCAGTAACGTGTCTCTATCATTTAGAAGGCAATAAAAAACTGTCTGACCTTTAATACCTCTGAGAAATTAATTTTATAGTAGTCGATACTACCTTTTAGGTGATTATCAAACACCCATTTTTGCACTTCACTCTTCTACTGTCAAAGGAGCCATTTTGTAGTCACACACCGACGAGTCGGCGAAGTCTACACAGGCGGAGAGGTATGGAGGTATCCGACGTCGGTGGTCTCAGGAGACAGGAGTACCTGACTCACCCAACGGTACGGAAGGAGGTTCTCTAGCAGGGTTGCACCCCTGACTTGGACGTAGATCCACACAGAGGACGTAAGGTCCGGCTGGGAAATAACGACTCGGTGGAGCCTCCGGGTATTTTACCGTTCGAAGTCGACATTAACAGTGATAAATGTAATTTACTTCGACCGAATTATGTGGTTGCTTCAGTCCCTAACAGGCTTATGTAAAAAGTTTACTACTATTTTCTATAAATTTTCTTTGAGTGAAGTTGATATTCCCGTATACATCCTAGCTTTATTTTCCGACCCTTATCTATATGAGGTGTTTAAAATTAAAATTTTTCATCCCTAATAATATAAATGTGTTCTATTTGGGATCTCGTTTTGTTAAATGGTCCCTGGTTCTATCTGTAATAAATACCTATTTTTCTAACTAGACACGTCTTCCGTATCGTTAGGAGTGAGGACTTTTTCTTTCATTTAGGTAATTTCTCTTCTGTTCTTTTCGTACGTCTAGTGGTCACTTTGTGTTGATCCAAGAAAATTTTGTCAAATTTTTACTATGCGGAGGTCACTCTGACTTTCTGTCCTTTGTCTCTTTTCCTTATTTTAAGGTCCTGCTTCCCGCTATACAGGGACATCTACGGTGTCTACAATTTTGCGTTGTTCCCAAGCGGGTGGGACACGTGTCCTCGGACTGTTGTGTTTCGCATGGCAAAGGTTTCTTTTGTGTGAGTCACACTCTTCCTATTAGACTTATAAG
Organism: Capra ibex; assembly: GCA_006410555.1. Taxonomy (NCBI): domain Eukaryota; kingdom Metazoa; phylum Chordata; class Mammalia; order Artiodactyla; family Bovidae; genus Capra; species Capra ibex. The sequence continues at coordinate 79,164,480 of SJYO01046538.1, read as the reverse complement.
TACGTTATAGGTCTTTCTGGTACAAGACCTTATCCGGTTGACCGTAATAAGTCAACCACTTCGTCTTTCTTTTTACTTGATGCTGAAGACTCGTCTGGGATTCCCAGTCACTCTACGGTGGCGCACCTGGTCGTGCGTGTCGTGCGTGTCTGCGTGCCGAAACGACATTTTGGTCTGACCTTTCCCGAAAAGACTGTTTTACACGACAAGGCAAGAGACAGCGTTCCCTTCCCAAAAGACACACTCCTCACGTCGGGGGTGCATTTGAGGGGCGGCTCCGCAACCGCGGGGCCCCGCCCCTCCACCTCACTGCCCCCGACCGGAGGTGCCACGGCCCCCGGTGTCCCGTGCCACGAGCGCCGGGTGCTCCGCGATCGGAGTTGGAAACCCCTCATTGGCCGTCTTCGGTTCGGTGGATCTTAAGGCGCGTAAGGTCGTGAAAGGTTCTACTGGTGCCTTCGAAAAAGGTCTCTGCAAACGTTGACTTCTGACTCACCTATATATTTGTGTTCGACTATACCAAGTTGAAACGGCTGAGAAACAGCAGTCGACGCTGGACTCCGCAGAAGTCCGCGGTCGTAGAGGAAATGGTTTCACGCACACCGTAGACACAAACGTCTCAGGCAGTGTGGACCTACGCGACTAAAGAGGGGGTTGAGTCACCAAAGAACGGACTCGTAGGCAATATTAAATTTTATTTACAAAATCTTAACAAACTTGTGGACCTTACACCTTAAAATTAAACGTTTACCTCTTAATCCACGAAGTAGTAGACAGGGTGCTTTATTGTAACTAAAGAGAGAAACTTTTCTAAAACAAATGACTTGGGAATCGACATAAAAAATTCGTCGACAACAATTATAAAAAATTTCCCGTAAATATTTATAAATAGTTCCTTGAATTAAACTCGTCGGTTGGGAGGAGGGACACACTTGTGATTCGAACTTCTTACAGTGTCTTTTGTAAAAAGAAAGTAGATTAATACACTAAAGTCGACCTAAAATTGAGTCGACCAACACAACTACAGCCCACCCCCGTCTGACTCATACGCCTTTGTCGATTTAGACGTGAGCTACGGGAGACGGCCACGAGACGAAACTGGCGAACGAGGATAATAAGGGTGTTTGTTGTCTCCCAGAACCAGTTCACCCAGCGTGTGACGGGAGGTTCCAGTCCGCGTCGACTTGGCCTGTCTACCGCTCTGGGGTGAAGGTCCGGCCCACGAGCTGGTGCTCCACCCCGGAGCCTTCCCGGTCCGTCGTCCAACGCGTCCTTGTTCATAGAAAGTCTCCTTGTCTGTAACCTTGCAGGTACGGGCTTACTCGAATGCGGGTTATTTTTTGACTGACAACNCCCCCGAAAGGACCCCATCCCCCAGAGCCCGACGGCTTCGCAGAAGCTGTCGCTTCGATCCTGCAGTCACTACGTCCGACACAGCGTTCCGAGGCCCTGATGTGTTGTAAAATCGACTTAGAATTATGAGAAACCACAGCACCACTCGTCTCCGGAAATCTCGTGCCCGACGCTTGTGCGGGCCGGGTCCGGGAGCTGGTAGGGTCCCTCTGGGGCGGAAGGGCGGTGTCGGGGGGTGCCGGGGCACGGACGGGTGGAGGGTCGGACGGGTAGGCAAAGGGGGTCCACGGTGGACGACCGAGTCCAGAGACGGGTGGTGGGTGGGTCCCGACTTGGTTCTGCGGACGTCTGTGACCCTCCTAAATCACCGAGACGTCTTTAAGATGAATTATAACGGATAAAAAAAGAGTTTTATTTATTGGAACTTTCTCCCTCTTTTGTCTTACCTACATGTTTGACTTAACGTCCCTTAGTGCTTCAAAGACCTCTCTTGTCATCTTTCGTGACATCAAGTGGCCGCGGAACAGAGTGACAACTGATACGGTCGGTCTCAAAGCCTTTTCCCCTGGACTACCCTTATGTCTCTACAAACGGTCCCTGAACGAGTCTGACGTCGGTCCTAAGTTCTCAGCGGCCACGACACGAGGCGACCGGGCTCGCGACCTCCCCTGAATACTTCCGTCTCGACGGTCCGCTGGCGATGCCCTCGGCCCTCGGCCCTCGGCGAGTGGTTCGTGGAGTCGACCTCGACGTCCTCCACTCCCGGGACCGACGCGTCCCTGACCCCGGACTCACTCTGGTCTCGTCTCGACCTCCGGCATACGTCGGCGACCGTCTGCACCAAACCTTTTGACGCCCACGGAACTCAAACCTTGTTAGGAATAGATCTCAATGTCATTATATGATGAGTGAAAAAGTTTCGGTGTTAGACTTTTATGAAGTTAAGAGAAAAGAGGGGTATTACACTACTCGAATGTACATGAATACTCTTTCATTAAAATAAAGTCAGAAGATAAAGATGACACTCCCAAATACATCGGGAATGTCATAAAAAGTCTGACGTTAGCACTTCCAAACTCACTTAATTAATTTTTTTTAATTCGGGGGTTCGCAAGTCTTTCAAGTCAAAGTTGAGAAAGTGGACAAACAGGTGATTATATTAAAATCAGAAAATTTATTACCGTAGGAAAACGCCCCCCGAAGTGGGGGGTTTGTAAACTTAAAAGGGTCATTTGGACGGAACCCCACCTGTCACGAACCGAGGACCGCCGTAGGTGTCGACTGAGAGTAGTGTGCACCAGAAAGGGTAGTCATTAAAAGGGTTTTACTTTTTATAAGTTAATATCTTTTCAATTCAAACAGTCGATATTTGACCTTACATTAACTGTCGTTCTAGGTTGTCTATGTTCGTGTTTGTGGAGGAGGGAGATTTGGCGGTTCTGTCAGACCAAAAGTGATAAAGACCGAGAATGGTCTCTTTCGTTGTAGCGTTTACAGGGAGTTCCACTGACGAAGGAGGTCCCTCGTAGCGACTACGAGGTGTGCGGCGGCGTGTTCGGGCCCCACGGTCGGACGCTGAGGTGGAAGGGAGAAATTTAAGTCCTCACGGAACCCAAAGAAAACTATTAACACGGTGGTATTAAATTAAGAATACAGGGAATTTACCATCTGTTTCGAAAGTTTTCATGAAATAATGTAAAAACGGAAAAGTAAGATTTATAAATAAAGTGGTCTAACCTAAACCCCCTTCACCTCTCAATCTACGAATAACCTCTTAAAAGTCACAGAGTAGTAAAAGACTTCAAGTGTGAAAGTCTCAAACATTCCCCACAGTAACGTCCCTCCCCGGTGTCGGTGGGAGGACCCGGAGAGGAGCCGGTGCTGCTAGGTCCCCGGGGACCCACAGGACAAGGAACCCAAGTGGAGGCAGAGTTTCGGTGTCCCGAAGAACAGGGACCTCTGCCACTAATGTCGTCTCTGCGACAGGACCCTGGTCCATCGGTAGGGGTGTCGAACCGGTTCAGGACTTGACCTCCACTTTTGTCTGAGGGTCGCGATGCAAACCAGGGACCCACCAGGAGGTCCAGGTGTATCCGGGCGTCCGACCGCCCCGTCTCAGCACGAAGGATACTTGCACCTCGTGGTCCCTCAGGTCCCCCGCGAACACAGAGGGAGAAGTGACTGGAATATGGTTGTAGACCACAAAAGAGGGTGACTCTTGTCTCCGGTGTTTGGTGTCTTGAGTTGAGACGGACACTTAAACAGTGGGTCTCTCTAGTGCTCAAAAATTTACATGCCAAAAACTATAGAACTAAATGGGGGGTTAATTAGTACGACGTCAGTCTGAACGAGGAGGATTAGAAGGAAAAGAAACGACGAGGGCTGTGCCGAAGGAGACTCCGGACGTCCTTCCTGTACCTGGACCGTTCAGACTACGGAATTTAATGTCGTCGGGAACGGACAGGAACTGTCAAAATTAATCGTCTCCCAAAGGATGTTTTATCGAATAAGGAGTATCTTTTCGAAACTACGTTTTAAATAAAAATTAACTCATCCATATTTAAAATTGAATCTAAATTTAAAAATGAAACTAAACAAAAGTTTCATACAGTTTAAACTGTGGAACAATTCTTAGCTTAGAGAAAAGATTCTAAAGTCTTCGAACATTATTTAAATTTCTTTGGTTTATGTGACATTCTCTTAGATCCCCGGAAAATACAAGGTTCACTACGATATTTATCGAGGGGAGTTGGGAGTGTTGGGGGTCTGTGTGTGTGGATTCATAGTCATTGATTGAACCGTGGGCCGTTCGGGACGAACTAGGTGTCTGAGTCCTTTGAAGTCTCCCTTTGAACGTGCGAGTGCTTCACCACTGGCATTCTGGAGAGACGGCGTCGACTTGACACGGTCGACATTGGTCCACGACCTCCCTCGGTCGCACCCGTGGGGGCCCAGCGTGTGCAAGTACAGGTTTCGGCTTTCCTTGCCCCTGGTCTGTGGACCGTTCCGACAAGACCGGGTCCTCCGCGGAAGGAGGACGTCGTCCTTCAGTCTCAGGAGTCATGCCGACGTCAGTCACGCGTTACGGTGTGAGAACACAAACCACACTAAAATACTTGAATGCGAGCGTGGCGGACCTACTCCGTCACTGTGCGCATAAGGTGATTTAATTGTGGACGGTCCGACAGGGGTGTGAGTGCCAGTGTGGAAGAGTCCCACCTTTCGCGCCCAGAGTCCACGACCCACCCTCTCTTTAGTGGCGCCCGCTACGACAGCAGTACCGCTGTGGTCTCGTAGACGTCGATAGTCATCTCAGTCCGGGGAACGTCCGAGTGGAGGACCTTAATTGGAACCTCTTCCTTCGCGTTGGGTGACGTCACAAGAACGGACCTCTTAGGGTACCTGTCTCCTCGGACCACCCGATGTCGGGTACTCCAGTGTTCTCAGTCTGTGCTGAATCGCTGATTTAGTGTTGGTGGTTGAAAAGGAAGTCCCGAACAAACGGTCTTTCTGTAGTAATTTTTTGTGTGTGAGGGCGACAAAGACCACTTCCCATCGACCCATAAGTCCTTCGTGACGGTGGCGCAAATACCACACAAATCACTGTTCAACTCCCCAAAAGGTTTCCTCGTCGAGTCGGTACTGCGCAAACGCTTCTTGTAGTTGGTCTGTGCCACGGGTGACGTCCCTACTTTCAGTCCTTTCTCCGTGGCAGTAGTTGGTCTGTGCCACGGGTGACGCCCCTACTCTGAGTCCTTTCTCTGTGGCAGTAGTTGGTCTGTGCCACGGGTGACTCCCCTGCTCTGAGTCCTTTCTCCGTGGCAGTAGTTGGTCTGTGTCCCGGGTGACGCCCCTGCTCTGAGTCCTTTCTCCGTGGTAGTTGGTCTGTGTCCCGGGTGACGCCCCTGCTCTGAGTCCTTTCTCCGTGGTAGTTGGTCTGTGTCACGGGTGACGTGCCTGCTCTGTGACCTTTTCCCGTTTTAGTAGTTGGTCTGTGTCACGGGTGACTCCCCTGCTCTGAGTCCTTTCTCTATGGTAGTAGTTGGTCTGTGCCACGGGTGACGCCCCTGCTCTGAGTCCTTTTCCCGTTTCAGTAGTTGGTCTGTGTCACGGGTGATTCCCCTACTCTAAGTCCTTTCTCCGTGGCAGTAGTTGGTCTGTGCCACGGGTGACTCCCCTGTTCTGAGTCCTTTCTCCTTGGCAGTAGTTGGTCTGTACCACGGATGACATCCCTGCTCTGAGTCCTTTTCCCGTGTCAGTAGTTGGTCTGTGTCCCGGGTGACGTCCCTGCTCTGAGTCCTTTCTCCGTGGTAGTTGGTCTGTGTCACGGGTGACGTGCCTGCTCTGTGTCCTTTTCCCGTTTCAGTAGTTGGTCTGTGTCACGGGTGACTCCGCTGCTCTGAGTCCTTTTCCCGTGTCAGTAGTTGGTCTATGCCACGGGTGACTCCCGTGCTCTGAGTCCTTTTCCCGTCAGTAGTCGGTCTGTGCCACGGGTGACGCCCCTGCTCTGAGTCCTTTCTCCGTGTCAGTAGTTGGTCTGTGCCACGGGTGACGTCCCTGCTCTGAGTTCTTTCCCCGTGTCAGTAGTTGGTCTGTACCACGGGTGAGGACACTGTTTGTGTGCGATTCCGNTCGAGCTCTCCTCCCTAGGAAAGGGACACACGAGCCCTTCCTTAAGGGCCGCAAGGTCACCGTAGAGTTCTCGTACGTGAGAGGTGTCCTTTCCGCTCTCCTTGAGGTCCCAGCACGGTGGTAAGGGTCTCAGTTGGTCTACAGAGGCAGGTAAGGTCCCTTTGGAGAAAAGGGACGTGACGGAACTTAAAGTTCGGCTCCTAGCTAAGTGTGGTGCCACCG
>SJYO01046538.1:78987026-79157981 GCA_006410555.1 Capra ibex | reverse complement strand
GTGGCAGTAGTTGGTCTGTGCCACGGGTGACGCCCCTGCTCTGAGTCCTTTCTCTGTGGCAGTAGTTGGTCTGTGCCACGGGTGACGCCCCTGCTCTGAGTCCTTTCTCTGTGGCAGTAGTTGGTCTGTGCCACGGGTGACGCCCCTGCTCTGAGTCCTTTCTCCGTGGCAGTAGTTGGTCTGTGTCCCGGGTGACGTCCCTGCTCTGAGTCCTTTCTCCGTGGCAGTAGTTGGTCTGTGCCACGGATGACATCCCTGCTCTGAGTCCTTTTCCCGTGTCAGTAGTTGGTCTGTGTCCCGGGTGACGTCCCTGCTCTGAGTCCTTTTCCCGTGTCAGTAGTTGGTCTATGCCACGGGTGACTCCCCTGCTCTGAGTCCTTTTCCCGTGTCAGTAGTCGGTCTGTGCCACGGGTGACGCCCCTGTTCTGAGTCCTTTCCCCGTGTCAGTAGTTGGTCTGTGCCACGGGTGACGTCCCTGCTCTGAGTTCTTTCCCCGTGTCAGTAGTTGGTCTGTACCACGGGTGAGGACACTGTTTGTGTGCGATTCCGTGGCACGTCTCTCGACACTTCGGGGCAGAAGAGAGACTTTCTCGGACCGGGAGGTCTCCCCGAGCCTTCACCCCAGTGTGAGACCGTCAGAGTCAGACTGAACCACCGGTCTCACGAGACACCGGACTCCCTGAGACCCGGGTTGACCGAGACTACCACCGCCCCCGACCCCCCGCAGAGATTCCTTCCCCGGTCGGGACTGCGTGGGAGTGGGGGAAGACGGGCGGGGGCTGTGTCCGTGGGCGTCGGGACCCGAGAGTGCGGCGGGTCCGGGGAGTGACACGGAGTGCGCCCGAGAGACGGTGGAAGGAAAAGGCGAAAGAACGGACTCTACCCTAATTTTCGATTCAATTTTAATGGGATTTCTCTCTCTTTATGCTACTCCAAATGTACCAGTTAACCACCGTTCCACTAAAGGGAAGTAAAAATAAAGACATAAATAATCACTAAAAAGTAAAGTCTAACCACTCAGTTACATATGTTAAGAGTCCTTGAATACCCGTCTACATTTCATACTGTGTTACGAATTCGGTATAATCGACCAGACGTTACCAAAACACAGGTCTTCATGTAAAAACGTTATGAAGGTAACATTACATTTCACACCGATAAGTAACAATTTGGGGCCTGACACGAAGTCTTTGTGGTTACTTCGAACTTGAACGATACCTCGCACCAGTGAAAGGAGGGTCAAGACTATATAAACGTCGAGGAGTTCAACGGGTTGAGAGCGACACTGGAGAAGAAATGCTCTTGCCGGGTCTCTAGCAAAGGTTTTCAGTCGGAAAGTTAATCGGCGAAGAGCACCTCCACGTGACAACCTTCGAAGTGTTCGGAAGAATCTGGTCTCGAGACTTTCGTTGGTGCAGAAAAAGGTCAAAGACTATTTAAGTTAATCCTGTTACTATTACCTCAGATCGTCGGCCCCCAGGATGTTCTTCGTTAATAAAGATCGGAACTTTCTCACTAAAACGGATTTTGACTACTTTTTGTACCTTAGTAAAGGTAGAGACTTCATCATTATCTCGTCAATATCCCCAAAAAAAAAAAAAAAACCAATGGATCCACTGATAGTCATTGTGTAAAAAATTTTTGACAGTGTCTCTTGTCGACTCTTCCTTTGTGTAGTAACAATTTGACTAGTTATAGTGTATGTCCAATATCTAATTAATTACGCGTCGATCACTTCGTCAGTCGAAACGAATAAAATGAACCGATTTAGAAAGATAAATTCAGTAGTATTGGAATCTCGTAACGAGAATCACACTAACCCCCTCCAACAGTTGTGTCTACGACGCGACCGGTATCGAGTAGCCTTACATGGGAATTCTGGACGGAAAACACGCAGTCGACCTTTTCGTTTGAAATGACTTGACTCTTTGTTTCTAAACCCCAGTCAGACCAATCTCGCTCAAGACACTCCGGGAGTCAGGTCCCTACACAGAGACGCCCTCCTCCCGAGGGGCCCAGTAGGGAGGGGGTAGATGAGCGAGGGAGGAATCGCGTCTTCCACGGCGCACGGACACGCAGGTCCGTACTCCGCTGGGACCCCGGTCTGACCAGTCACTCACGTCGTCCGTCTGGGCAGACATAAGGTCTGCACCTGACTTCTACACACCCCCCACTCGCACCTTCTGACACAACCCAGTCCACCGTGGACCCGTCCCGACTTCCCGTCCTGCAGTCGGGTCGAACCTTCTCCCACGTCTCCGGGAGCCCGTCCTCGATCAGTAATTATCTTCGCAGGTCTCGAGTAAATAAAACCTCGATTTGAGTATCTAAGGTACAGAAGTATTCGATTACATCCACTTTAAAGTATAAAATTTCAAAAGTAACAATTTTTGATATAAAATCTTTACCTAACAATAGGAAATTAAATATCAGTATCCGTTACATTCATCTAACGTACTTCGCCATATTATGTTCAGCGAGGTGAAAATACTTATTACGTCCACACACTCAACAGTATTGTCGAAAAAACTTGATATTAGTAGATTTCAAGTTATAATGTCGAGTAATTGGACGCTCTAATAAAGACCCGTATAAAAAGATATTAACGTGTTAGTAATGACTAACATAAAAGAATAGAGAATAACTTAAAATGAAATGTACAAATAATTATTCTTTTATTCTGCCTTATTGACTTTTTAGTTAAAGAATAAAATTTTTCATCGATTATAAATAATTACACAACCGAATTCTCATAAATGTAATTAAAAATTCAAGGATTCTTGACTCTTACGATTCTTTTAATTTCTACGATCTACTCAGAATTGAAAAAAACCACTGTGGTTCTCCGTCGATGTGTCACCCTCACTCTTTATCTAAATTCCCGGATCTAGACTATCTATCTCACGGACACCTTACTCCAAGTACTGTGACATGTCCTCTGTCCCTAGTTCTGGTAGGGGTACCTTTTCTTTACGTTTTTTCGTTTTACCGACAGACTCCTCCGGAATGTTTATCGACACTTTTCTTCTCTCCGCTTTTCGTTTCCTCTTTTCCTTTCTATATTCGTAGACTTACGTCTCAAGGTTTCTTGTCGTTGTTCTCTATTCTTTCGGAAGAAGTCGCTAGTTACGTTTCTTTATCTCCTTTTGTTATCTTACCCTTTCTGATCTCTAGAGAAATTCTTTTAATCTCTATGGTTCCCTTGTAAAGTACGTTTGTACCCGAACTATTTCCTGTCTTTACCATACCTGGATTGTCTTCGTCTTCTATAATTCTTCTTAACCGTTCTTATGTGCCTTCTTGACATGTTTTTTCTAGAAGTGATGGGTCTATTAGTACTACTACACTAGTGATTAGATCTCGGTCTGTAGAACCTTACACTTCAGTTCACCCGGAATCTTTCGTAGTGATGTTTGTTTCGATCACCTCCACTACCTTAAGGTCACCTCGACAAAGTTTAGGACTTTCTACTACGACACTTTCACGACGTGAGGTATACGGTCGTTTAAACCTTTTGAGTCGTCACCGGTGTCCTGACCTTTTCCAGTCAAAAGTAAGGTTAAGGTTTCTTTCCGTTACGGTTTCTTACGGGTTTGATGGCGTGTTAACTGAGTAGAGTGTACGATCATTTCATTACGAGTTTTAAGAGGTTCGGTCCGAAGTCGTTATGCACTTGGCACTCGAGGGACTATAAGTTCGACCAAAATCTTTTCCGTCTCCTTGGTCTCTAGTTGAACGGTTGTAGGCGACCTAGTACCTTTTTCGTTCTCTCAAGGTCTTTTTGCAGATAAAGACGAAATAACTGATACGGTTTCGGAAACTGACACACCTAGTGTTCTTTGACACCTTTTAAGACTTTCTCTACCCTTATGGTCTGGTGGACTGGACGGAGAACTCTTTGGATATACGACCAGTCCTTCGTTGTCAATCTTGACCTGTACCTTGTTGTCTGAACAAGGTTTATCCTTTTCCTCATGTAGTTCCGACATATAACAGTGGGACGAATAAATTGAATATACGTCTCATGTAGTACTCTTTGCGACCTGACCTTCTTTGTGTTCGACCTTAGTTTTGACGACCATCTTTATAGTTATTGGAGTCTATACGTCTACTGTTGTGGGAATACCGTCTTTCACTTCTCCTCGATTTTTCGGAGAACTACTTTCACTTTCTCCTCTCACTTTTCAACCGAATTTCGAGTTGTAAGTCTTTTGCTTCTAGTACCATAGGCCAGGGTAGTGAAGTACCCTTTATCTACCCCTTTGTCACCTTTGTCACAGTCTGAAATAAAAACCCCCGAGGTTTTAGTGACGTCTACCACCGACGTCGGTACTTTAATTTTCTGTGAATGAGGAACCTTCTTTTCAATACTGGTTGGATCCATCATATAAGTTTTCGTCTCTGTAATCAAACGGCTGATTCCAGGTAGATCAGTTCCGACACCAAAAGGGACACCAGTACATACCTACACTCTCAACCTGACACTTCTTCCGTCTCGTGACTTCTTAACTACGAAAACTTGACACCACAACCTCTTCTGAGAACTCTCAGGGAACCTGACGTTCCTCTAGGTTGGTCAGGTAAGACTTCTAGTCGGGACCCTAAAGAAACCTTCTTTACTACGATTTCGACTTTGAGGTCATGAAACCGGTGGAGTACGCTTCTCGATTGAGTAACCTTTTCTGAGACTACGACCCTCCCTAACCCCCGTCCTCCTCTTCCCCTGCTGGGTCGTACTCTACTGACCTACCGTAGTGCCTGAGCTACCTGCACTCAGACTCACTTGAGGCCCTCTACCGCTACCTGTCCCTCCGGACCGTACGAAGCTAAGTACCCCAGCGTTTCTCAGCCTGTGTTGACTCGCTGACTTGACTTGACTTCTCCGTCCACCCTAGAATCAACGGTCTGGTCTCAAGCTTGCACTCGAGACGTCACCTCCGTAGTCCAGAATTGGTGTCCGACGGTCCCTTCAGGGATCTACTCGAAATCTTTACTGGGGGAGTGGGGAGGACTCCTACGGGAACGACACCCCGAACAGGGGGTTTGGACGAGTAGGAGAGTCTTTCCTTCTCTCGTTCTGAGCCACGTCGTCAAGGGGTCAGAGTCGGAGGGTCCTTCGTCGGTCAAAGGGTCGACCAAGAGCACCACCCCTGCACACCCCTCGGGACTCGACCAGGGTGTTGTCACTCCTGGTCCGAGGTCTCGGAGTCCGTACTCCCTCGACGAGTGTGGTCCTCGAGTGTTCCCGTGGGGGCGGCCACCCCGGTTCTACCCTGAGGGGACGGGAGTACGTGGCGGTGGCCACGAACGCCAGGAACGAGTGGTGGCACGCGAGTGTGCCGGGAAGTACGTGTGTACGGAGACGGAACTCGATGAAACAGCTCTTCCGTTACCTTAGGCCAGACTCGGAGACAAGACGGGTGGGTGGTGGGGTTGAGGGGACCTTAGTCCGGTTCGTCCCTACGAGGCACAACTCGCGCAGGGCCGGTTCGTTAGAAAAAGGTTCCTCCACGAGCACTCAATCGTTAGATACGTGTGACGGACATCCAGAGCTAATTTTAAGACAGTGACATTGTGCAGTACGATTTTGATGTCCTCGCCGAGTCTTTCGTACACCACGACTTCAATTACTTCGCTCCGAGACTGCCGAAGACGGCGAAAGAGTCGGTAGTCGAATGGGCAGGAACAAGTCGGCGCTCGGACCCACTCTCGCGTCCCTTCGTTTCGTGTCCCCTTCCTCCTCCTCCTCCTTCCCCCGATTCACTAGCGTCCCCGCCCCGCTCCTCGGTGAGGTCCCTCCTCTCCGGGCCCCCGTGACCTCGGAGCCCCGCCCCCCGTGGCGGTATGCACGTCCCGGTGCACAGGGCTCAGTCTCGGTGAGTCTGGGCTGGTTCACTACGCCAAGGTCTGAGGTGAAGTGGGGTCAAGAGGGAAACAGAGGATGGGGTTTCGAGGCACACGTGTGCGCGCACACATACACACACGCACTGTCTCTCCCTCTCCAAGGGTACTCCACCGCCAGTGACTCACTAGGGACCCACGACCCAGGGCCGGTTTCGTGAGAAGTACGTCGGGGCTTTAGGAGTGTTTGTGGCTGAAGGCAGGGGAGCCGGGGACGGTTTCCGCACTCCCAAGGTTTCTGCGCACAAGACGCGTAGTACTTCGAGAGGCGAGCGAAGAGACACTACGTCAGTGTCGGTGGTCCCGAACCAACACTAGGATTGACAGGGTGGTCGCACCTCAAAAGGACCCGGAAACTCATTTTGACAGGCGAGGAATCCTTCAATTAAAGGGGTAGTGTGGACTGTTCCCCGAAGTGTGACTTCGACCTCGTCTTAATCTTCGACACACAGTCTCCTGGAAGTTCCAACCTTTCTTTACGGGACACTTGAGTACCTGCTACTTGTTGGATGTGTGTCAAGTACACGTTTGGATGTGTCGTCGGTCTCCGTCCGCGTCGGGTTTACGGGTGACAGACTACTCTCCTGCCGTTCACACCGTCCCACGGTCAGCCGCTACCGTCTCGTACTGAGAACGCGGTCGTGTAACGACGCCGGAGCAATCACTGGTCGGTCGTCGTCTTCTACCGCGTAGCATATTAAGGGGTGCTCCCACCTCTGGTCTGGGTAGGTCTCTCTGTCGTCCAGTCAATGTGAGTCTTACTTGTTGTTTCCGTTATTGTGTGTGTTGACTACCTCTGTCTTCGTCTTCGGACACTTTGACTTTCGTTCGTCTGAGCCATAACGTTTCTTAAGAGTGTCCGTCTGTTGAGACTCCGCCGATTGTTCGCCTCCCCCACGTCCCGCCGTCCGTCCCACTCCTTTTTCCGCCCCTCTGTGACTCCTACATTTCCAAGGGGCTTCGTCCCTACACCTGTGCCTCCCCTATCGCCAAAGGTACGGGTTCGCACGTAGTGTAAACGAACCTCTCAAACAATTTTGTCTAGCGACCTGGGTGGGTCGCCAGGATTAGGATATCCAAACCAAGTCGAACTCTGAGACACAAAGACTGATCAAACACCCGTCACGACTCATGGGAGGTACTCTTGGTAACACCATCGTTCCTTCTTTTAGTTGTTATCACTGTCGTTAATTGTGTGAGAATCACTATCAAACTTACTAAAGTACGTTGAGTAAAAGTTTTACATACATCAATATACGTACTCCCGCACGAGTCGACGAACCAGTACAGACTGAGAAACGTTGAGGCACCTGACATTGAGTGGTCCACGGAGACAGGTCCCTTAAAAGTTCCGTCCTTAGTATCGTACCCAACGGTAAAGGGGGAGGCCCCTAGAAGGACTGGGACCCTTGTTTAGTCGTAGAGGACGGAACCCTCCGTTTAAGAAATGGTGACGTGGTGGACCCTCAGGACATATGGACATATATTGAAGTAATTATTCTTCCTTTTTTGTGATTTCAGATTCACGACGAAGTTTTGTCGAGGAGGTCGATCGGTAGGTTTGAAGAGGAGTGGAACTTTTTTTACCTACTCGAAATAAATTTCAATGTCACATATCCTGGGTTTGAAATTCCTTAATTAGGAGACAAAGAGTTTGTTTTTTTATCGAGGTCTTTTGTTCTTGTGTGTTTTGCTCCGTTTATGAAAACGTTTTTAGATCGTTTTGAGACCGTAGTTTATTTCGAAGCGATTTCTCCTATTAGTAATTTACTGACAAATTTTTAGATTTACGTTTTTAGTAAAATTTTTTCTTTTGGTCGTATGGGTAAATAGATCGTTACCACGTATGTCGCACTGGTTCGACTCAAATAGGGTTTCTTCGGTCACACTAGTGTACAGTCTTTTAACGTCTCCTTCCATTTGAAGGTTTGAGTAAGATACTCCGGTCGTAGTGGGATTATGGTTTTGGACTGTTTCTACGGTGTGTGTGTGTTTTTCTTTCTTTTGATGTCCGGTTATAGTGACTACTTGTATCTACGTTTTTAGGAATTGTTTTAAGATCGTTAGACTTAGGTTGTTGTGTAATTTTTCCAGTGTGTAGTACTGGTTCACCCGAAATAGGGTCCCTACGTTCCTAAGAAGTTATAGACGTTTGGTTACATTATGTGGTGTAATTGTTTAACTCATTATTTTCGGTATACTAATAGAGTTATCTACGTCTCTTTCGGAAACTGTTTTAAGTTGTAGGTAAATACTATTTTTTGAGAGGTCTTTCGTCCTTATCTTCCTTGTATGGAGTTGTATTATTTTCGATATATACTGTTTGGGTGTCGTTTGTAATAGGAGTTACCATTTTTTAACTTTCATAAAGGGGATTTCAGTCCTTGTTCTGTTCCCACGGGTGAGAGTGACGATGATAAGTTGTATCAAGACCTTCAAAACCGGTGTCGTTAGTCTCGTCTTTTTCTTTATTTTCCTTAGGTTTGACCTTTTCTTCTTCATTTTGAGAGTGACAAACGTCTACTGTACTAGGAGATGTATCTTTTGGGATTTCTGAGGTGGTCTTTTAATGATCTCGAGTAGTTACTTATATCATTTCAACGTCCTATATTTTAGTTGTACGTCTTTTGGGAACGTAAGGATATGTGATTATTACTCTTTTATCTTTCTCTTTAATTCCTTTGTTAGGGTAAGTGGTAACGTTGCTTTTCTTATTTTATGAATCCTTATATAGACGGATTTCTTTGTTTTCTGGATATATATCTTTTGATATTTTGTGACCACTTTCTTTAGTTTCTCCTGTGATTATCTACCTCTTTATCTGGTACAAGTACCTACCCTTCTTAGTTATATCACTTTTACTCATATGATGGGTTTCCCTAGATATCTAAGTTACGTTAGGGATAGTTCGATGGTTGTCATAAAAAGTCTCGATCTAGTTTATTAAAGTGTCAAACATACCTTTATGTTTTTTGGAGCTTATCGGTTTCGTTAGAACTCTTTCTTCTTACCTTGACCTCCTTAGTTGGACGGACTGAAGTCCGAGATGATGTTTCGGTGTCAGTAGTTCTGTCATACCATGACCGTGTTTCTGTCTTTATATCTAGTTACCTTGTTTTATCTTTCGGGTCTCTATTTAGGTGTGTGGATACCTGTGGAATAGAAACTGTTTCCTCCGTTCTTATATGTTACCTAATTTCTGTTAGAGAAATTGTTCACCACGACCCTTTTGACCAGTTGGTGAACATTTTCTTACTTTGATCTAGTGAAAGATTGTGGTATGTGTTTTTATTTGAGTTTTACCTAATTTCTAGATTTGTATTCCGGTCTTTGATATTTTGAGGATCTCCTCTTGTCTCCGTTTTGTGAGAAGCTGTATTTAGTGTCGTCCTAGGAGACACTGGGTGGAGGGTCTTATAACCTTTATTTTCGTTTTTATTTGTTTACCGTGGATTAATTTTAATTTTCGAAGACGTGTTGTTTCCTTTGATATTCGGTCCACTTTTCTGTCGGAATTCTTACCCTCTTTTATTATCGTTTACTTCGTTGACTGTTTCTTAATTAGAGTTTTTATATGTTGTTGAGGACGTCGAGTTAAGGTCCTTTTATTTGCTGGGTTAGTTTTTTACCCGGTTTCTTGATTTATCTATAAAGAGGTTTCTTCTGTATGTCTACCGATTGTTTGTGTACTTTTCTGTGAATTACAGTGAGTAATAGTCTCTTTACGTTTAGTTTTGGTGTTACTCCATGGTAAAGTGTGCCCAGTCTTACCGACGCTAGGTTTTCAGATGTTCGTTATTTACGACCTCTCCCACACCTCTTTTCCCTTGGGAGGGTGTGACAACCACCCTTACGTTTGATCATGTCGGTGATACCTCTTGTCACACCTCTAAGGAATTTTTTAACGTTTATCTTGATGGAATACTGGGTCGTTAGGGTGACGACCCGTATGTGTGACTCCTTTGGTCTTAACTTTCTCTGTACACATGGGGTTACAAGTAGCGTCGTGACAAATATTGTCGGTCCTGTACCTTCGTTGGATCTACAGGTAGTCGTCTGTTTACCTATTCTTTCGACACCATGTATATGTGTTACCTCATAATAAGTAGGTAATTTTTCTTATGTAAACTTAGTCAAGATTACTCCCCCTACTTTGACCTCGGATAATATGTCTCACTTCATTCGGTCTTTTACTTTGTGGTTATGTCATATGATTGTGTATATATACCTTAAATCTTTCTACCATTGCTATTGGGACATACACTCTGTCGTTTTCCCTCTATCTACATATCTTGTCAGAAAACCTGAGACACCCTCTCCTGTTCCCACCCTACTAAACCCTCTTACCGTAACTTTGTACATATTATAGTATACACTTTACTTAGTGGTCAGGTCCAAACTACGTACTATGTCCTACGAGTCCCGACTACGTGACCCTACTGGGTCTCCCTACCATGTCCCTCCCTACACCCTCCCCCCCAGTCCTACCCCTTGTGTACATATGGGCACCGTCTAAGTACAACTATATACCGTTTTGGTTATGTTATAACATTTCATTAATCGGAGGTTAATTTTATTTATGTAAATATAATTTTTTTTTCTTTTCTTTTCGATAATGACATTTATGGTGTACTTGTGGTATTTTTTGATGGAAACCTAATAGATTTTCCAAGTCTTTACTTGAACAGTTATTACAGATTAAGGATAAGTACTATTGTTTTCTCGAAAAAACGTCTTGTCCTTTCCTCTCCGGACCGTAACAGGACTATTTCCTATAAGTGTTCCTCTTTTAGTTTGTGTTGTTACCACTTTGAAATTTCACTAAAAGAGATTTCCAATGGTCACAATACGGGTTAAAAAAAATTTCCGTAAAGGAAACTTCAGTTCTTGTTCCGTGTCTATTTGAGAGAGTACCGATTACAACTTATGACATACTCGTGGTACTTTAACTTCCTGTCCTAACCTCCGTACTCATAGAATTCATTTCCTTACTGTAAAGGGAGGATTCCTCGGTATTCTAACTTCTTTTCCCTTAATCATTCCCTTAAGCTCTGTAAGATGTTACTAGGTACTCTCAATTCGAATTGTCTACTTACCTAAGTTTTATTTAATGGATTCTTTCGTATTAAATAATAGTATTAACTCTTTCCTGGTTACTATTTTTATGGCATAACGTTATTTTATAATACACCGTGGAGGTTTTTTTGGATTGTGGAAACATTCTAGAAAAATCTCTTTTAATGCATTAACGACCTACGTATTGTGTCTGTATCTAGTACTACTACTGCAGAGTTATAAGATTTTTACAGTTAGCGTGGCTTTAACTAGATACGTGAGTCACTCTACAATTTTACACATCTTTACCACTTTCAGTCCGATTGTGAATATCCCTCCATGTCCTCAGGGTAAATTCGTTTCCTTTTAAACTTTTTCGTCTTGCTCCTTTAGTTCACCGCTGGGGTACTTGACGTCGTGCGGTCGGGAGGGACAGGTAGTGGTTGAGGGTCTCAAGTGAGTCTGAGTGCAGGTAGCTCAGCCACTACGGTAGGTCGGTAGAGTAGGAGACAGCAGGGGAAGAGGAGGACGGGGGTTAGGGAGGGTCGTAGTCTCACAAAAGGTTACTCAGTTGAGCGTACTCCACCGGTTTCATGACCTCAAAGTCGAAATCGTAGTAAGGAAGGTTTCTTTAGGGTCCCGACCAGAGGAAATCTTACCTGGTATCGGAACTGATCTGTCTGGAGACAACCGTTTCATTATAGAGACGAAAACTTATACGACAGATCCAACCAGTATTGAAAGGAAGGTTCCTGATTCACAGAAAATTAAATTCTAAACCTGTGCTGACTCGCTGACTTGACTTGACTCGGTCTGTCATCTGAATGAAGTGAAGATATCATTAATTCCCTTTCATCTGAGTGGCGTTTCTAAGTCTTTGCCAACGAGATTCCCAAAGGAAACACCAGGCCCCAATTCTGAGGCGGGAGCGTCGCGTCTTCCGTGCAACAAGTAACGGATCTAGAATGTGTAATTGGACTTTCTCGACGCGAGACAGATACTCCACATTGTCTTAACACAGTATATCGAAAATAGAACCTTTTAGGTAGAAAGACAGTTCATTGTTACAAGTGTAACGTTAGAAGATTTATTGTTCATATTTTTATTTTGGATAAGGTGTGTGTGTGTAGAATCAACTCACGTAAAGAAGGACAAGAAAAAGGAGAAGGACAGGTCCCTATTAATCAATAAGAAACTCTCTACTTCCACAACCCCAAAGAAAGATTTATTTCCTCAAGGAAGACCCCGTAATTCTCACCATTCCTTTCCCACACAGTCGAGAGTCTCTTGGTCGTCAATGCTCTGAAGGTGCCCGGACTCTGACGGCAGGATCCTCGCTCATTCTCCACTTCGCCCGTCCGACCGTCGTTTCCCGTGTGACTAGATAGGATCTCCTCGAAAGGAAAAATTTTTACAATAACGTATCTCGAGAGACTTTCGCCCCGAAAAGATTTCCTGGCGTCCCTTTCTTCCGCACTTTCTCTGTTGGTTTGGAAGTCCGTCGTAGGAGGCCGGGCTCGCAGTCACAAGGGCTGTTCTGACTAGTCTCGCTTGATCCTCTTTTGGTTCCACGCGCGTTCGACACTCATTCTTCTGCTGACGTAGTCTCTGCGAGCTTAACTAAAGTTGTGCTCTGTAACTCGTTTAGCGGACACATACAGAGACATGTATACATGTGCAATTATATATTACACCTGCACACATTGTGTCTACGTATGCTAGTATACACATGTACGACCATCCCCGTAACTCAAAGCCGTACTTTAAGTGTCAAACGGTTATAAATTGACATATAGAGACTTACAAAAGGGCCCGAACCCAAATGTCCTACAACGGCCGTAAAGATTGAGTAGGTAGGTCCGCAGATGCGAATCTTTCCGGAGCTAGAACATAACAACAAGTCGGTGAGTCAGCACAGGATGAGAAAGGTACCTGACGCCGTGCGGTCCGAAAGGACAGGAAGTGGTAGAGGGTCTCGAACGAGTTTCAGTACAGGTAGCTCAGTCACTACGGTAGGTCGGTAGAGTAGGAGACCGCAGGGGAAGAGGAGGACGGAAGTTAGAAAGGGTCGTAGTCCCAGAAAAGGTCACTCAGCCGAGGAGTGTAGTCCACCGGTTTCATAACCTCGAAGTCGAAGTCGGAGTCAGTTAGAACGTATGAATGACTTTAACAAAAATTGCGATAGTGACAGAACTTTAAAAAGTATTAAAAACTTGTTGTCCGGGACGTAAAATAAAACGTGACCCGTGGAGTCTAATGTGTCGACCGGACCAACACCCCCCTCGTGTGTGAACGGAGACCGGACCTGTTCCGGGGAGGGACGAGTGGAAGGTACCCGAAGGTCGGGTCGTCGTGTTCTGTCCGTCCCGACTCCGGTCCCACGTCGGCCCTGGACCACCGGACTCCTGCGACCTCAGGTCCCTCCCCTCCTTGCCCAGATTGGTCCACTCGTCCCACTGTCCACGTCCCTGTGGGGACCTGAGGCACCAGGTACCTGTAACGGAGACAGAAAGAAGAGGACTGGACAGAAGGGCGTCTTCGTCCCGATGAGTCTGGAGCCGTGCGGTCCGACTGGAACCCGTGGATTCTCCGTCCCTGTGACTCGGTCCGGAGGACCAACGACCGCGACTCTGAGCGACAACTCCAGGGAGTCTCGTCCGACCGAGGGCACCCGTAGAGGTGACCCCCTGGTCCCTGTTTCGGTCCCGGCCCCCAGTTCTGACGACGTTGGACCGGGAGTCGAAGAAGAGGTCGTCCTTTTGCCTCTTCACTAGCTTCGGGACTCCGTCGAGAGACACCAGTAAATCTCGCACGGGGCGGGGTTTGGGGGTGGGGTCCTCTTCGTTCGCTTCTCGAACCCCGCCTTTGGACGCGACAGTTCCTCCGTCACTTGTCCGAGAGGGTAGTCCAGGCGCCTATGACCTCCACGGCCCTGACACGAGAATCCTCAGTGCGCCAGAGCCCAGACGCGACGGAAGTGAGTCCTTGGTGCGCCTTGCGATGCGCGAAATGGACGAGGCCCTCCCAGAGGTGAGAGGGTGAAGGAGTGCGTGTGGGAGGTCCGGGGGCCGTCCACGAGTGTGGAGTCGCACCCGCGCCCGGGTCCGCTCTCCGTAGGACTCCACGTCCTAGGGTAAGGGAGGCAGGGGGCGGGCCCTGCCGACCGGCCCCGAGTGCCCCCACAATCAATTTACGTCATGGACTTTCCAAAACTTTTCCAAATAGAAATCCAATTTATTATGTGATTACCGGAGCTTGGGAAGAGAACTTCCAAAACCTTTCACGAGAAACACTTTTCGTAGTCTGGTCCTACAACCCGCAGGAAACAACATGTTTTATGAAACAGACGTCTGGGACTTCTTCTCCTAAAGGTCCCTCTTCGGACCCCGACCGGGGAGGTCGGAGCCTTACTTGGGGGGAGGGGTCCGACGTCTCCGGAGGGAATCCCCAGACTGGGGAGAGTCGTCCCCCGGGCGACAGGGGGCCTGCGCAACCGAGCGGGCAGCGGACCGTCCATGGGCCAGACAGGTACTCCCCTTGTTCGGGTGTGCACTGCAGCCGTGGTCCAGGACCCACTACCCTCACACACTTCACTCGGGCAGGGTGACTCTTTGACGGGGGTTCTGCAGGGGTGGGCTTTCGGCCGACCGGGAGGGCACCTCCGCCCGCGGGGTAGGGCAGTCGACGCAGGACCGGAACCCGCCCACCTGCCCCGCCGCCCCCGACGAGACCGTCCCTCCAGTCTTGTGCCCGTCGGTGCCCCGCAGACCGACCGGGGAGCGGCAGAAATCCGTATGAGATTCCGTGCGTTACGCAACGGACGAGCTACCCTAAAGACACGCTCGGGGCGCTCACACAGATGTCTTTGACTAGTTAACAATCAGGCTCTCAGAGAGGTCCCTCTTGCGCCGGTGTCTGGGGAGGGTCGGGGCGGCTGCCTCCGACGAGCAGTCGGAGACGAGACGAGACGGCACGACTACCTGTCTGCCTGTCGCCGAGGACTTTCCTGTCTGTGTGTCGTCGAGGGTCCCCTAAGTGCGGTTGAGTCAAAGGGTCTCGAAAGTGGGCTTGCAAGCGTTACACGTCCCTTCCCGAAAGACGGAACCAAACCCACGTGCAAAAAGGATAACTCTTAATCGTCGAATCATTAAAGGTCCAACTGTCGGCCACTTCGCATAACTCAGACCGTCGCCACACGAAACACGAAACAAAAAAAATTCACACGTAAAAGATCTTCGTCTTTGTGATTTTTGAACGGGGTAGAAACGACGAGAAAGTAGCTGTAGTCCCGGCTTTTGTCGATTAGTCAGACTTATTATCTGTAAAATTTAAAAGAAATACCTAACATTCGAGAACTGTTTCTCTGACTCCACCCCTAAAACCAGTGAAACACCAAACCCGGAGTCGTCTCCTTTGCTCCCACCCACTACCCAGGTGTAAGTCTCCTCCCTGGCGCGGACTCAGCCCGACCGGCGGGGGAGGTAGGTCTCCCGAGGGACAGGGCGTCCTCGCTCCCCTCCCGGTGCGGGCGACGGCGACGACGAGTCGGGAGTCTCGTGACTTGACCCCCGCTCCGCAGTCGGGGAGTGGGCACTGGGTCCTACTCGTCTGGGACGCCCCTTCCCGGGCCGGCAGAACCCCCCGGTCCTGGGGAAGGGGCGGGGGGCCGGGGGCCGAGGCGGAGAGAGGAGTGTGCGCTTGTGATCCTCTGCCCAGTCATGGGCGAGGGGCGGGGGCGGTATACTTCTGCCTAGTCATGGGGGAGGAGTGGGGGGATGACACTTCTGGTCAGTTATGGGGGAGGGGCGGGGGGATCATACTTCTGCCTAGTTATGGGGGAGGGGCGGGGGGGTATACTTCTACCTAGTCATGGGGGAGGGGCGGGGAGGTTATACTTCTGCCTAGTTATGGGGGAGGAGTGGGGGGATGACACTTCTGGTCAGTTATGGGNGGGAGGTACAGGAACCCATACCTGCCGGGACCTGAGACTTGTCGAGGGGGGGAGGTGAAAAACTTGGAGGTCGGGGCGTGTGTCCGAGGAGGGCCCTCTCGGCAGGGACCCCGGCTAGAGCAGGACTCCGAGCGTCGGGTCCGGGGGGTGGGGGTGCAGTAGGCCTCCCCGAGGGGGAGCTCTCTACCTCCGGTCTGGGTCGAGGAAGGGGGTCCTCCGGCCGCCCCGCTACGACCCCCGTCGACCGCTCGTCACAGGACAACAGAGACGCACGGCCCCGGCAGACCGGCTGGGGAGACCAGAGGCATAAACTGGGACGACCCGCCCGGGGAGTGGCTCAGACCTCTAGACTTGGGGGGTCGTGGAGACAGGACCCCAGACGAACGTGAACGGGTCCACGAGGGTCGAGTGGACCTCGGGGGTCGACCCGAGTGCCTCCTTGTCCGGGTCGAGATGGATGGCAAGGGGTTGGACAGCCCGTACCTGGGACGTGGCACTCTGCAGACACCCGGACACTTGTGGGGGTCGAGTGACGAGAGAGTGAAGAATGTCTCGTCAAAGGGGCCCCCGTTTGTGGGCGTGCCCGACCTGTCTGGACGTAGGGTCGCTCCTCTCGCACCCCAAAGTCTGGACGAGCGAGGTTTGTGGTGGTCGAACGGGGAGACGTCTTCCTCGGGGGGACTTTAGTCTCGAGCCCCCGAGACACACCAAACCTCCTTGCTGGTGCACAGACTCCAGACTAGACTTGTGTCACATCCTTACTCGACACAAAAGACGATTTCGAGTAAGACCTTAGTAGAGGTTGCAATGTTGGTCGATTGTTTGTCGTGTGTTAGCTTCTGGTCAAACGAATAAAGGTCTTAGTATTGGCCGGAGGATAAGCGCCACTAAGAGGACACTAGTGCCGGCTACACCACGACAGAGAAGTTGTACCGACGGAGTGGGGTTGCGGGAGGAGGCGACGGGTGTGGAGGTAGGACAGGGGGGGTGAAGACCGGTTATGACCAAGGGAGCTGTGTTGACACACGAATATTGAGACGAAAGATTAGGTAGTCGGTACCAAAGAGTTCACCAGTACACACCTACACTCTCAACCTGATATTTCTTTCGACTCGCGGTTTCTTACTTACGAAAACTTGACACCACGATCTCTTCAGGGAACCTGACGTTCCTTTAGGTTGGTCAGGTAGGATCTCCTCTAGTCAGGACTTATAAGTAACCTTCCTGACTGCGATTTCGACTTTGAGGTTAGGAAACCGGTGGACTACCGGTGGACTACCCTCTTGACTGAGTAAACTTTTCTGGGACTACGACCCTTTCTAACTTCCGTCCTCCTCTTCCCCTGCTGTCTCCTACTCTGCCAACCTACCGTAGTGGTGGAACTACCTGTACTCAGACTCATTTGAGGTCCTCAACCACTACCTGTCCCTCCGGACCGCACGACGTCAGGTACCCCAGTGTTTCTCAGCCTGTGCTGACTCGCTGACTTGACTTGACTTGACTTAGGTAATCGAAACAGTGCGACTGACGTTTTGTTTTTCGATAGGATCTGTGTGAACCATTTTTTTAGACGGGATTTGCATTGATTTGTCTTTTCTCTCTCCCTTCTTTTACCTGAGTTCCGACAGTAAAGACGTCGGAGGCGGGATCACTCAGACCTTCGTGGACCCCGGGGACCGTCGCGACTAGAAGGGCCCAGAGGACAACGAGCAGAGAGGAGCCGGACGACAGGGAAGGACGAGGGCGCCCCTCCGGCGACTCTGGGACTCGCGGGGGAGGAGCCGTAGTCGTACCGGCACGGACTCTTAGGTCTAGGATGAGGTACTAGGGACCACCGGAACACTACGGGAACGAGTCCCAGTGCTCATTGGAGGCGGACCCAGCGGGGCAGAAGCTCGTCTGTCCGTCTGAAGGGCTCCAGTCCTCGGGACCGGTGCCAGTCCCTCGAGAAGGGTCACTGACGTAGACTGCACCTGAGGCCACCTCTGCGAGTCTCCGGACAGGAGGCCCGTGCCCCAGGTCAAAGGACGTGTCGACGGTAGTCTCCGTGTCAGTTCTGTACTCTCTTAAGCGCGCCTTAGTTCGGGACCCTCAGGGAGGGGTGGGGGTCCTCCTAGGTGAACGGCTACAGAGTCTTGTACTGAATGAAGGAGTTATCGAAGACACGGACGTTGAGCAAATAATTTTTACCGTTTTGGTAATTATTTGTTAGTGACGTCAGTCCCGGACGAAGGACGCAGGTACTGAGAAGGTGTTACAGGTTAGACATAGACTGCGAGTGTCGTGGGACACTCCACGGAGACTGGGACAAAGGTGAAGTAGACGATCCTTTGACTCCGTCCCTTAGGTCCGAAGGAGTCCGGGGTCGCGTGCACCGGGGTTCCGCGAGGACGGGGTCGAGAGGGGACTCGGGGGTCTTCCCCGCGTCGTCTCCGCCTACCACCCGTGTCTCGGAGGAGATGGGGGTTCGGACCCGTCCACAGGGCTCAGGGGTGGTGACTGGGGGTCCGAGTGCACCCTTCTTACGTCGGCCCACCCGACTACCACATCGGAGCCCCGGGCCTCTTCGACCCCACGTCGGGGCCTACGAGGCACTCGTCCGCTCCTGGGGGGTGGGAGTCGAAAAGTTGTGGTGCGTCCGAAAAGGTCCGAGCCGACGACACTTTTCTGGACTTAACTGATTCCTTTGGAACTTAACTACCTCAAATTGTACTTAATTATGTCCCTTCGAACGGCCGTCCGTCTTCGTTCCAAACTTTATCATTAAATACAAGTCGAAGTCTTTTTGTCCCTAGCTTCGAACGTGGGGCTCAGCTACCGGACTCTTTAGGTGCGGACGAGACAGAACTGTGTGTGCGAAGACATACGTGGACGGACTGTGTGTGCCTTGTGACCACACACACATACACACACATCCCCACACACACACACACACACATGTCCGCACGGGTGTCTCGGCGACACGTTCACTCGTTCCTTGTGTCCACACTCACATCCCCGCACGGGTGTCTCGGCGACACGTTCACTCGTTCCTTGTGTCCACACTCACATCCCCGCACGGGTGTCTCGGTGACACATTCACTCGTTCCTTGTGTCCACACTCACATCCCCGCACGAGTGTCTCGACGACACATTCACTTGTTCCTCACATTGACAGGGGCAGGGTCCTCGCACTCGAGTCGTCGGTGTGCAGACTGCAGACAGGGGTGGTCCACAAGGACTTGTGAGAGTAGCTGTCAGAGGGTCCTTGAGGAGTGTCGAATGGAAGCTCCTAGTGACCTCTACCTCCGAAGCAGCCGATGAAGGGAAAGGTAGCCGACCTTTGTGAGGAGGTCTCTCCTCCGAGACTGCCGAGGGACCCGTGGGGACGACCGTCCGCTCAGACGAGGTCGAGTGACGGAAGGTGGGGTACCCCCGGTCACGAACCACTGCCCCGCAGATGTGACCCACCCCCGGGCAGATGTGACCCAGTCGGGGCCGGCTAAGGGAGGTCCCGCGGACAGGTCAGTCACTCCCTCCTTCGGCCCCCGGCCCAGTCCGGCAGCGGGTAACCAACCAAAGCTCAGTCGCAACGACTGGTGGGTCACACTGACAGACGGGAAGGAAGGCGGACCCTTTGGAACAACGGAAAAGAGTCGAATAGCCACCTGACTTACAAGCAGGCAAGACCCGTCATCGCTCTAGCCCCGAGACCTCAGTGCCCTCGACCTCCGCCACCAAGTCGAGTCGGGAGAGTCCATTTCGTGTGTACGCACCAGAGACTCTACTTGTGACTACGTTTAAAGTTTGGACTTCCACAAATCACTGATAATTTGACGGAAACAAATTAATAGACACCGGGTCTCTATCATTCACTACACCCGTCTTGGTGTCAGAGACACCAAGTCGAAATTTCGTCTTGTAACGTCGTTTGTGACCGTGCGAGTGGGGATTCTCGTCGGGTCGCGGGCTGAGCGTTGTGAGGTCTCGGCACAGGAAAGCGACTGGACTGCCTACAGGTCTCACTTCCACCGTGTCCCAGACGGCCGATGCCCTGCTCGACGACGACGACTCAGAGAAGTCAGCACAGGGGGAGACACGGTGGGGTACCTGACGTCGGGTGGTCCGAGGGGGCAGGGACCCTAAGAGGTCCGTTCTCGTGACCCCACCCGACGGTAAAGGAAGAGGTTGCTCTACTTGATCGGTCGTGTCAAGTCGAGTCAACGAATCAGC
This sequence comes from Capra ibex, assembly GCA_006410555.1. NCBI lineage: Eukaryota > Metazoa > Chordata > Mammalia > Artiodactyla > Bovidae > Capra > Capra ibex. The sequence goes on along the minus strand of SJYO01046538.1, from coordinate 79,137,862 downwards.
ACAGACTGAGAAATGTTGGGGTACTTGGTGTCATACGGTCCGGAGGGACAGGTAGTGGTTGAGGGTCTCAGGTAGGTTTGGGTAGAAGTAACTCAGCCACTACGGGAGTTTGGTAGAGTAGGAGACAGTAGGGGAAGAGGAGGACGGGAGTTAGAAAGGGTCTTAGTCCCAGAAAAGTTTATTCAGTCGAGAAGCGTAGTCCACCGGTTTCTTGACCTCAAAGTCGAAGTCGGAGTCAGGAACGTTACTTGTGGGTCCTGACTAGAGGAAATCCTACCTGACCGACCTAGAGGAACGTCAGGTTCCCTGAGAGTTCTCAGAAGAGGTTGTGGTGTCAAGCTTTCGTAGTTAAGAAGTCGTGAGTCGAAAGAAGTGTCAGGTTAAGAGTGTAGGTATGTACTGGTGTCCTTTTTGGTATCGGAACTGATCTGCCTGGAAACAACTGTTTCATTACAGAGACAAAACTTATACGATAGATCCAACCAGTATTGAAAGGAAGGTCCTCATTCGCAGAAAATTAAAGTACCGACGTTAGTGGTGGACGTCACTAGAACCTTGGGGGTTTTTTATTTCAATCGATGACAAAGGTGACAAAGGGGTAGATAAAGGGTACTTCACTACCCTGGTCTACGGTACTAGAATCAAAAGACTTACAACTCGAAGTTCGGTTGAAAAAGTGAGAAGAGAAAGTGAAAGTAGTTCTCCGAAAAATCAAGGAGAAGTGAAAGACGGTATTCCCACCACAGTAGACGCATAGACTCCANAGTAGACGTATAGACTCCAATAACCATAAAGAGGGCCGTTAGAACTAAGGTCGAACACGAAGTAGGTCGGGTCGCAAAGAGTACTACAGGAGACGTATCTTCAATTTAATCGTCACACTGTTATATGTCGGTACTGCGCGACGAAAAGGATCGGTCGTGTTTGCTGACGTTTCGCGGTTCTCTTACGGCACACGTCATTCCTTACTTCAAGCAGAGATCTCCCCGTAAAGGACGTCACAATTATCAGTAGACCGGTTTCTTTGATCTGACGCATGGACTTCTACTACTCGTACTAATCCTGACTCAGATGGTTCGGGACAGAAAGGGTCTCCTGNACACGAAGTAGGTCGGGTCGCAAAGAGTACTACATGAGACGTATCTTCAATTTAATCGTCCCACTGTTATATGTCGGCACTGCGCGACGAAAAGGATCGATCGTGTTTGCTGACGTTTCGCGGTTCTCTTACGGCACACGTCATTCCTTACTTCAAGCAGAGATCTCCCCGTAAAGGACGTCACAATTATCAGTAGACCGGTTTCTTTGATCTGACGCATGGACTTCTACGACTCGTACTAATCCTGACTCGGATGGTTCGGGACAGAAAGGGTCTCCTGTTGTGAGAGACTGAGAGATATACCCTCAGACGTAGAAGTGGGTTCCGACCACGCCTGTCGTTGGCGACGTGACTCGCGTACTATGTGATAGCAAGGTTCTACCGACGTATGGTCTTCCGGTGAAGTCTCTTGTGTTGCAGTCTCGTCCCACACCACTGTAGGTCGAACTCGACTCCGTGTGTCTCCAAGTCCCTCCTCTCTGCAAGGGGTCCCTGGGGCCCACTGCCCGTAGTCCATCTAAGTCAGGACCTCTCGCGCAGTTGTCCCGACTCGGGCAAAAGTACTGCCACAAGACGAACTCTATAAAGTCAAGGTCGACAACGGACTTCTGTTTGCGGGGGATTAATTCAGGAGACGTCATTGAGGCCAGATGCGTCGTCACCGTGTGTACAGCTTACTCACACAAACAACGTCTTACTTCGACCAGGAATTACTTTCTCGTACGCTATCACTTTCTTTCGTCACTTCAGGTAATGGTCACAGGAATCGCGGGAAGTCCACTCGAGGTCCCCCAGTGACCGGAGTCCCCTCTGAAAGAGAGAGGGACGAGGATTCTCTCGAGACGACTGCCCCAGTGGTCGGGAGTGTAGGAGACTAGTAAAGAAACGACCCTCGAGTGCCCAAGCATAAACGAGAATCCTAGGACTCCAGACCGGTACCCCGTGGGACTCCAGCTCCCCGAAGGTCTCGTCCACACTCCACGTCGCGGAGGCAGGTCCACGAGACCCCTTTACGAAGGACTAGTCGAGTGACGACAAAACTACTCTACGAGTGTCAAGACAGTCGGGACAAGGGTGTCTTTTGTAGAAATTTGTGTACCCCATTCGCGGTCCTCTTGGTCCCTTCCCTCTCGACGTATACGCGGTCCATGGACTCATACGCCTCGTAATTTGGGACGGTCCGGGTCCCTAGGAGAAACCCTAAAGGGCGAAAACTACCCTAGGAGCAAACCTAAAGAGTGAAGGAAGTAAAGGAGTCTTTAATTCCTTCGACCCTTTTGCCTACACCCCCGCGGGTGACGTACCTCACGCCCCCAGTTCCACGGGACGCCGATGGACCCACGCCGGAACTCCCCATTCGCACGTCTAGTGCGCACGCTAGTGGCGTCACGAGTTACCGTACTACCACGCCGGACGGTGACGTCGGACAGGAGAGCCGCGACACTGTAGTAGACCTTCACGATTTACCCGTGTCCGCACGTTCGCACAGACAGGAGTTCGGGTCGGGGGCTGGACCTCCGCACGTGTGGTCAGTGAGGGATGCACACCATTCTCTGGGTGGCAGGCCATGAATAATTTCCCTTCCTCGTGCACCCCTTTAACTTAGCGAAACAAGACACTTTTCTCGTTACATAAAATGACTGAAAATTCTATATAAAAATAACAGAAGATAAAACTTTGTGATTTATTGGGGGTTTCGTTATTATGAATTATTTTATTTTAACGAAACTTAACGTATTGAATTTCGATTGTGGGTCTAAGACTATGAGTTGTTATTCCATCCTTAAATCATGGAGTCAAAGGGAAGGAAATTCCTATCTATTTCTGGACGAGCATTCCTTCAGACTGTCCTCACTCCTCTCTCCCGGCCCTCGAAGTCTTCGGCTCTTCGTTGTCTCTCCTGTTCGACACCGAGGAAGAGAAACCACAAATTTGGCACGCTGTCAAGTTTCACGTTCAATAATCGCGTCGGCTCCAATAAAGATTCCGTACTACATTTCGATTGCAGGAGATGTGGGAGTCGAAGGAAGTCAGTCGGTCCCCCGAAAAGATGGAGAAAGCTTCTCAGAGGACGAACCTCTGTCTCGATGAAGATGATGATTATTAATTACCATTGTCACTTTATTGTTTCTCACAAATCACCCACGACCGAAACCCATCCCGAGTCGCCCATTTCCTGGGCGGACGTGGCGTCTTCTGTGTCCTCTGCGCCCACGCTAGGGACCCAGTCCTTCTAGGGGACCTCCTTCTCTGCCGTCGGGTGTGGTCACCCTCTCAGGGTGCTGCCTCGGGCCGCCCGGTGTCAGGTGTCCCTAGTGTCAGATTTGAGTGCGTGTTGTGCCGAAGCCACCTGTTACCCGATACGGTGAATGAAGGTATTAATAGAAATAAAGTCGGTATGACTCCTCATATTAAAAACTAAGGGTCCAATGTCTAGTCTTGGAACTTCAAGTCATTTCACTTGAGAGACGGGGCCTGTGGCTCCGCCTCTTCGACTCCCTCTGTCAGACCCGAACTTAGTTGGCGAGAACGCTACTGGCACAGAGAGGAAGGTAGTGCCTGGGCCCCGAGACCGAGGAGAGGACCGGAGTCCGAGTGGCCCTCCCGCCAGAGGACAACTCCCCGTCCCTCGTGGCACCTCCCTCGTGGGACCGTAGTCTTGGCGATGTGACTCCGGTTCGGTCTGCGAGGACTCCTGGACCTTTCTGACAGAAGACACTGCCGCCACTCTCGTCAGTGTAGGTACTTTAGGGTCCTCCGAGGTGGAAGGCGACTGAAACGCAGGTGTAGATGGTAGTTTATTTCGTTGTCCCGAGAGGAGAGTTTCACTTGTGTTCAGAGTCAAGAAACCCCTTAAATCAAAACTTCCAATCCCAAGTTCTCTCAATGAGAACATGTCAATGGTTTTCCTCGTGTAGAAAAAGTTTTCATTCAGGGTAAACGAAAAGGACGTTTTAGAAGGTAAAACCTAATGGAACTTTCGTTTTTCACGAATACTCCAATTTTTTTTTTTTTTTGTAAGAGCATACGAACGGACTCTGAATGCAAATAGTATGCCTAAAATAAAGTACCCCTTTCTTCGGACTTACGAGTAATGCTACACCTCCTTTTCTTCTTTTACTTTGAGTGGCGAGTACCCGGTCGCCCTTAGTGTCTAGTGTGACAAGTCCCGATGTGCCGTAAGACGACACGGTAATAACTATACTCGTCAATCAATTCTACAATAGTGTGAGAAGTGTTATTGATGGTCGAAATAGATGACGTGGAACCTGGGTGGCGGGAGTCGGTGATGAGACTCAGATAGTCAATTATTGGTGCGTGTGTTTAGAGCACAAACACGTCGTAAAAGGACACAAAGGACGAAAACCACAATTGTTGTCCTGATACTTCTTTTTTGAAAATTGAGGTAAAGATAAATAATGACTCCTAACGCAATATCCACACAAACACAAGCCACCCTTTTCATGGTTTTAAATGGGCGTTAATACCTTGGGCAAATGCCAGGGTCCCTTTTGCGGTCTCCTGAGGTCGAAGGAAATTAGATTCGGTTCAGAATAGTGACACACACAAAGGTTACAAACAAACAAATAACCATTTTTACAATCGAAAATCAAAGTTGTAGAGAGTGGTGGTCATTCTCCCTTGTGAAAGAGGACACTTAGCCAGAGTCGAAGTCGAAGCCGACGAAGGAAGGGGTTCTTCTTCGGGAGACGGGGTAGGTAAGTGAAGAGGGCCAAGTAAAAGAACGAGGGTCTCCCGTCTCTAGTGCGCGAGGACCATTTGGGCCGCGCAGGCAATGTTCACACTTAGGATTCGGCTTAGGTACCACGCCCCCAGGATTGAGGGCGAGCAGAGTGTGTCGTCATGCTTGTCGAGTCCGACAGTGCCCGGCTCCGGGAGTCTGCGAGGGACGGAACAAGTGGGTAATAAGTGATTGATGTTGAGGGACTTTTGGTACTCTGAGAGAATTCTCGAGTACTGGAGTTGGGCGCGTGGGAAGTAACCGTCCGAAGTCCCGTGTGTAGTAAAATTATCTCTTCGCAATCTGAGGACGCCGGGGAAGTCTGGAAGTTTATAAGAGTCGTTCCTCGTCGACTACAGAGGAGGTGTGCCGTTCTCCTTTAAGTTGCAAACCAGTTTCCCACAAAGCCGAGTCGTAAAAATCCAGCTCTTTTAAAGGAGCATAATTGAGTCGACCTTTCGTCTTAGACGAGAGGTCGGGGAGGTGCCACTCCGCACCTCTACCCGTCCGACACCTACCTCTGGGCGCGAACGAAACGCCGCGGAGGGGTTTCGGTAGGGACGACCTCCCTTCACAGGACGGAGGGGAGATGAGCGGCCAGTAGCTCTTTTGTGTCGTCGTGTGTGAAACCAAAGGTACGCTTATTGTCGTCGTGAAGGGTTTGGCCAACTAAGATAAGCTTTGACGGCGCGGAAGCATGTCATTACCAGACTGGTGAGCGATGAGTGCGGACTGTTTGGGTCACAGAGGTCTACGATTTCGACGAGCGTCTTTAGGTCCCGCGGGAAAGGTGGCGTCGAGGGCCCTAAGAGCCCGTCTGTGCGGGCCCGTCCCCGCGGGTCGGCGCCTCCGCGGTGGGTCCGGGGCGGTGGGGAGCGGGGGGTTCTGGGGAGACGGGGAGTCTGAGGTCGCGTCTGCGAGAGGTCCGACCGCCAGCCTACCTTACTGATTGCAGTAAGTTCATCGAAGTCTAAAAGTTGGACACCGAAGGTCTTTCACCCACTTTCACGGATGACTCGACTGGTCTCATCTAGGGACCTCTGTGTCGGACCGGGGGTCACCACGGGTGACCAGAGGACTTATAGGGTCTCACGTCACTCCCACACCACATATAGACGCCACCTTACGACGAGTCGGCGTCTTTCCCTACCTTATTGTGGTAGACACTGCTGTACTTGCCTGGATCTCTAACGGTGCGATCCACTTCATTCAGCCTCTCTCTCTGTTTGTAGCTTACCATAGTGGATGTGTACCTTCGGTGATTTTTCGTTCGAAGAATGTTTGGTCTTTACCTGAGGGTCTAAGGTTTTCGTTTGAAGTCCAACGGCTTCCCCGTTGTGTCCCCCTCACTATTTAGTCCTCTAACCCTTATTGTGTGTGTGTGATGCTATATACTTTGTCTGGGCGTGGTTCCTGAAGGAGACGTTGTGTCCTTTGACACGTGTTATGTGACACTCTTGGACATTCCCTTTTTTAGACCTTTTCTTGTGTGTGTGTGTGTGCAGACTTAGTGAAAGGACGCGCGGACTCTGATAGTGTCACGACATTTGTGCAGACTTAGTGAAAGGACGTGCGGACTCTGATAGCGTCGAGAGATTTGTGTGTGCAGACTTAGTGAGACGACGTACGGACTCTGATAGCGTCGCGACACTTGTGTGTGCAGACTTAGTGAGACGACGTGCGGACTCTGATAGTGTCGCGACACTTGTGCAGACTTAGTGAAAGGACGCGCGGACTCTGATACCGTCGCGACATTTAGCTGGTCTGAAGTCGACGAGACAAACGACGAGGCAGGGGATTCATTTGTGTCTACAAGGGCCCCCACCTCCGAAGGAGGTATCCACAGCGACCGCACAACTGCCGTGTGAGTCGTACTAAGGGACCTAGGAATAACTGGTGCCAAGGACTTGTGGTGTTCGAACCCCCACTCTCTTTGTGTTTGACGGGTATGTGGGACCCCTGGTCGGGCAGGAGAGTGGCCTTCCGGTCCTTGTGTGAGTTTCCGGTCATGGGACCGGTAGTGTCCTAGGGTACGTGTGTGTAAACCCCTTGTAAACGTAGTCGAAACCGTAATTCTAAAGACTTTATTCCGCGGTATACGGTAGGCAAATTAAACCCGAATTAAAAATTTGTCGGAGGTACGAATATTTCTACTCTCACAACTTACTACAAAATAAAGTTTATCATTAATCCCGAAAGAATATTCTAATAAAAATTTTGACGAACTTCCTTAAAGTTTCGGACGAATTGAAATCCGACAGAGTCTCCGTCTGCCAAAGGTATCAAAACAAAACTCTCACGTCTCTACGATAAGAAGGTCCGTGGAACTCTTTCGTGAAAGAGATTTTCCAATGTCTTGGAAAGAAGGAAGATAGTGTAAGGAGAAGTTTTTCATTGGTCAGAGTTTCTTGTCTATTTATAAAATACACACGAAAATTTTAAGAGACAAAAATTATGATTCTTGACTCTGTAAAACCAAAGGAACATCTACCGTAGACGGCTGATATACGTGCGACTCTCCTCCATACTCACACACGTGACCTGTCTACATGCATATATGCACACACGTAAATTATCTACATACACATGCACACACGCAAACTATCCACCTACCTATCTGTCTATAAACCAAATTTTTCAGGGGAAACCTCGACTAAATTTACCATTGACGTCAACGGGGTCTTTAGGTGACACACAGATTTTCTTGTCTTTCGTTGGGTAAAATTAGCGAAAATACAAGAGAGTCCTGGGGTGGTTGTTCCACTCAATCTACCCGGAAAATCCGTTGATTCGTTCGTTCCGTCTCTTTTGATCTAATTCTCTGTCTTCTATTTTGGGTGTTCTGACGACCCTAGATTCAATTAATACGTGTACCAAATAGTGATTGGAGGTTGAGATCAAATACGTTTTATGGTGGTGAAACCCACTTTTGGTCTCCTTCCAGACATGGGCTCATCGGTCCGACGGAAACTCCTTCGGCACTGTCGGCGGCCGTACGAGGGAAGACACGCAGGACACTCGTAGCGACGGAGGTCCTTCCCCTTCGACGTCTGAGGTGGGACTTCGGATTGCCCTTCGTCGGGCCGCACGTCCTGTGGCCCCTCGGCAGGACGCGAGCGAGGACGGGGACGACGACCGGGTCCGCACCCGGGGGGTGTGGGGGTCGCCGCGGGTGTGCCGGGTGGCCAGAACCGTGACCGAGGCCGAGGTCCGGGCTCTCTGACGGACCCCCTTCCTGAGACACTTGACAATAAGGGTTATACAGTACCGACTGTTTTCGCGTGTTGTGTCGATTTTCTTTGCCGGCTTTTAGACTTTAATTGTTACTGGCTGAATGTTTTAGACTTGAGTCTCTAGACGACGTGGAATGTGCGCACATTGTCTCGTCTCTGTAAAACAGTTTTGCGCATAAAATGAGCTAAGTTCAAAAGTATATTCACTAATTGTATCTCTTAACTCTTTAAAAGGGTTAGGGTTTAAAGACGAAAGGGGAGGACTTGATTTTGTCATGACTTCATCTTAAGAGGTGACACCGGGGAATATTCGAGTGAAACTTCCCTTGTGTCCAGATAGTTGCAAATTTCGCAACCTACTGTTCACTCGTAGGAGAACGGTTAATTAACTAGAGAAGCCCTGACTGATAGTCAGGACGTCGGTCCCGCCGTGCAAAGATTTCCTGAGGCACGGAGGAAGGTAGTAGAGAGCACGTCTTCGACGAGTAGCCAATACGTCCGTCTTCCTCTCTCTCGTCTATAGGCAAAGAAGTTTCAGTCCCTGGCCAAGGATTAGAAATAGTTTTACTTAGTCCCCACTGACGTAAAGGTCTTAAGGAAAAGTTAGAAAAAATTCACCAGTCAAGGTTGTTTAAGACGGCCCCAGGTCGGGGCCACCTAGGTCCCACTAAGCTTCCACCCCTGCCTCAGCCGCAGTACCTTTTTTGAATAAATTAATGTCTATATCTCCCTCTAATCTTTGTCTATCACATCATCCTCTTAATCACCTTTTTTCCCCGACTTTAGTACCTGATGGTTAGTGGTGGATGCATCCGGTGTCCGCAGAAAGGTAAGAGGGTTTCCTCTCCTCCGTGACTCCGGAGGGGCCAGACTAGAGTCTTCGGGTCCATCTTAATCGTCCGAACCACTCATGGGTGTAAAGTCTACCCTAAGTCGGTCCTTTTGCCCCTCGCTCTTTCTTTGTTGTGTCCCCTTAGTCAGAAAGGTCTTTGACTAGGCTAAAGAAATAAAAAACCCAAACAAATATATGGAAAAACAATATGTATTCCTACTTATGTCTCAGTGCGTCCCCAGTCGTCTGGACTGGGAACAGTGTTAGTCCACGAAGTATATTTTAATATGTTTCCAGAATACTCAAAGTAGTAGAAAACCGGTACTCCAGACGACTGTAAAATACCGGGAAAGACTATGGCCAGTCAATTGGTCTTTTGAATAAAAAGGTCCCCACTAAAAAAGAATTTAGTCCGCAGTGGGAGGTTTATTTCAGCGTAAGGATATCCCACTCCCACATCACTCAATGTTAGTTCTTTCCTTAAATGAATTGGATTCCAAATTGTACTAATTAGAATTTCCAATTATGAATAAAAAGGATATACGATCGATATAAGTAATATTCCCGTCCTTATACCTCTAAATCGTCGTTTATAACCGAGTTGTTTACATTTGGGAAGTGGTTACAAGGGGAATTCTAGATAAAACAAAATTCTATCACTATTTCAATGTAAAAACGTATCATTCCTGTGTCACTAAATATTGTTTCATGTCACTAGGTATTGTTTTCTCTTCTAAGTAATTGAGTTTTTCAGATCATAACGGTTGTAGTTTTTTGATGATATAAAGGAAAAGATATAAGGTTTATGTAACTAATTATATAAGGGTCCACGGATTCCTATACCTCCGGACTACCGTTAGTAACTGAGTAGTTACTTTTTTCGGGATGCGATTATGAGGTTTGAGAGACACGACAAATACCGACTCTCCGACAGTGTGTTCGATCAGACAGTCGTCTCTCCAAACTGGACTCTGTAGGAACAGTGTGGGTCCCGTCCCTTAATCGTCATTAATAACCGTCCTGTTTACTTTTTTGGGAAGTGGTTATATTAAGGATTAGTTGGATGATTATGATATGATTACTAGAAGATTGAAGAGTTTTCTCAGACATAAATCTTTCAAAATTTTGTAGGGCACGGAGAGTGTCAACCCTCCGACATTTGTTAGTGTACGTCGGCCTGCTCGGACTAGTCCGTCCGGTCTCTTGGAGGTCTCAAACATTCGACTTTGTGAGAACAGTGCGGGTCCTTAAAAATAATTGACCTCGACGTTCAATTGAGGAAGAGACTCTCTTTACCAATACCCCCTCTCGAGGGGTATTTCATAAGACCAAAACCCCATCTACGAGCCCTTGTCCCCCAAAGGACTCCGAACTAGTGCGGAAACGCATACGGTTCGAAGGAAGGAGTACTGGAAACGTACCCGCCTCAAGGAGTACGACCGAGGGTTGTTTAAGAGAACATTGTAAAATTAATTAGTAGTTACCTTCTGTGACTGAGACGTGAAACATGTGCAAACCCAGTCTCAACTGTCCGGGTGGAATTTTATAACGTGTAACAGGGACCAGAAGGTCCGGGTTGGTGACCGACCAGTGGAGGGTTCCAGCGGAGACATTCATCGGTGTCGGACCAGAGAGCCCCTCCTGCACCCAGACGGGGGCCCACCTCGACTTTTGTGAGGAGCCCGTAGAGAGGAGACGGCGTCCTCCTACCTCGCGTCTCGGCGAAGATCGTTCGTACCTCCTGTCCGGAGGACAGTGTCCTTGAGCTGACAAGTGTCCCTCTTATGCCCCGAGGTCTACCGCTGACATGCTGTCGCAACCAGTGCCGTCAGAGTGAAAACGTGTTCGCTCACATTTCGGGAAGGGTCCACCGGCCCTGTCCCCACCCCACGACGTGACTACCTTTTACCTTCCTCCCTCCCTCTCTCCCGCCAGATGAGTGGCACACTTTGAACTGGATTCTGGGTACAGGAGTTTTGCGTTCCCAGTGGGAGGAAAAGTCAGACTCGGGGACGACCCCCCGTCCACCGGGTCCGACACCCCACTGGGCTCCCACGTCGTCCCCGAATCCCTACCGGCGGTCCTCTCTTCTGGGGTTTCTTTGTCCCTCTCTTCTGGGGTTTCTTTGTCCGTCTCTTCTGGGGGTTTTTTGTCCCTCTCTTCTGGGGGTTTTTTATCCCTCTCTTCTGGGGTTTTTTTGTCCCTCTCTTCTGGGGTTTTTTTGTCCCTCTCTTCTGGGGTTTCCTTGTCTCTCTCTTCTGGGGTTTCCTTGTCCCTCTCTTCTGGGGTTTTTTTGTCCCTCTCCTCTGGGGTTTCTTTGTCCCCCCTCTCTTCTGGGGTCTCTTTACTCCTCGACGACGGGGTGGGACTATCGGGTCGGACTCCCGCTGTGGTGGCCCAGGTCTTCGGACTGACGCCCAGAGCCCCAGAGTCCCCAGTCGTGGGTGAGACCTGTGAGTGACGCACACCTCCTGAGTCGTTACTCGGAGGAAGGTTCCCCGACTCCCGGCGAAAGAATGGTTTCATCCCAAGACTCGACTACTTGGTGCAGCTCACACCCTTGGAATTAAAAGACGAGTCGTGGTCTCTTTACTCTCAATGACTCTTCCTACTTCTGTCCGGGCGGGAGGGACTCAGTCGGGTGAGACTGGGACTATAGGCACCACAAGACTTAGTGACTAAATCTCTTAGGAAGGACAATGGACTGAGGCGAGTAAACACGGCAAAGATAGGGGTTCAGATCCCAGACTTTCAGAGAGAGAGAGAGACTGAGATCCGAGGAACCTTAGGACGAAGGACTTCTATTGGATGTTACACTCCGTTGATAAAGAGTTTATTCATTTGTGTTTAAGATTTTTTATCGAAACGAGAATCTTTGAGGGAGTAATAGAGTAAAGGTCTTTCTACTCATTAGAGGACTTATTGACTAATAGAGTCTGGATTCTAGTTCATCAAACCGACTAAAATTTTTTATGCTTAAACCACTATGTCTCTAAAATTAATATCATAAAACTTTCACACTATTGACAATTACAAATTGTCTTTGATAGACTTTTTCTTGTCGACTAAATTTTTTACGTATTTCTACTCAAAAGGATATTATTTGAGTAATATAAGTTATCCTATCTCAAACCCAAATCCAAAATTAATTAAAGGACTAAGGACATCCATTATCGTCGAACTTATTCTGAGAGAAGTATGTGAAAGGACTGGACACCTTTATTTTATGAGGATTGTCTACTGTGGTGGGAATACCGTCTTTCACTTCTCCTTGATTTTTCGAAGAACTACTTTCACTTTCTCCTCTCACTTTTTCAACCGAATTTCGAGTTGTAAGTCTTTTGCTTCTAGTACCGTAGGCCAGGGTGGTGAAGTACCGTTTATCTACCCCTTTGTCACCTTTGGCACAGTCTGAAATAAAAAAACCTGAGGTTTTAGTGACGTCTACCACTGACGTCGGTACTTTAATTTTCTACGAAAGAGGAACCTTCTTTTCAATACTCGTTGGATCTATCGTATAAGTTTTCGTCCCTGTAATGAAACGGCTGATTCCAGGGAGATCAGTTCCGATACCAAAAAGGACACCAGTGCATACCTACACTCTCAACCTGACACTTCTTCCGACTCGCGGCTTCTTAACTACGAAGACTTGACACCACAACCTCTTCTGAGAACTCCCAGGGAACCTGACGTTCCTCTAGGTTGGTCAGGTAAGACTTCCTCTAGTTGGGACCCTAAAGAAACCTTCCTTACTACGATTTCGACTTCGAAGTCATGAAACCCGTGGAGTACGCTTCTCAACTGAGTAACCTTTTCTGACACTACGACCCTCCCTAACTCCCGTCCTCCTCTTCCCCTGTTGTCTCCTACTCTACCGACCTACCGTAGTGCCTGAGTTACCTGCACTCAGACTCACTTGAGGCCCTCTACCACTACCTGTCCCTCCGGACCGCACGACGCCAAGTACCCCAGCGTTTCTCAGCCTGTGCTGACTGACTTTACTTGACTTGACTTGACTTGAGTCGTCCACCGAAACAGTGGGGGAACACCCTTTATCAATGATTCAAACCCACGTCAAATAAAGCGACGGAGAGTTAGTAATTCGTAGTAATAACTCCACCCTTGTACCTTCCCCGAAGTCCGGGGTCAAAGGAAGGTTATACGACGGTAAACTCGTAGGTTGTACCCTGAAAGTCCGAGGTCCCACAGGACGAGCCCGCGATTTCGACTCCCCTCCCGATCCCTTTATGGACTGGGGTCCTCTGTTCCTCTGGGAGTGGGTGGTCTGGACGGCAGTGGGGGGAAGGGAACCGGAGAAGGGTCATGATTAATATTGAATTGAGGACGTATCGTAATGATGAATGTGAGCGAAGTCTGTACGGTAGAGGATATTAGAAAGTCCTTTTAAAACTAGACCAATAATTGTATTTTTTCCCTTTCGACACTTTGGGTTCATGTGTCAGACCTCTGAATAGATTTCCGTCGTTGGAAACCACTTTGGTCTCGAGTACTGAAAGTCGAAGGTCGTTCGGAGGGGTCCCGTGTCGACACGAGGGGTCCCCCAGACGGAGCCCCCCACCGGGGACCGGGGACTGGGGACTGGGGACTGGGGACCGGGGACTGGGGACCGGGGACCGGGTCGGGACGAGGGACGTGGCACGGCAGTACGGACGCCGAGGACGAGATGGTCTCTTCAGCTGAGTGGCTCGCTCCGCGTCCGAACCAGTCGACGTGACACCGCCGGGGAGGTCTCCTTCTTCCAGGGGCCTTAACTCAGGTTTGGTCTCCTCAAGTCCCCCGCCCCGTCCTTCCGGACCCTTTCGCCTTAGTCGTCTCGCTTGGCAAAGCGCGTCCTACCTGNGAGATGGTCTCTTCAGCTGAGTGGCTCGATCCGCGTCCGAACCAGTCGACGTGACACCGCCGGGGAGGTCTCCTTCTTCCAGGGGCCTTAACTCAGGTTTGGTCTCCTCAAGTCCCCCGCCCCGTCCTTCCGGACCCTTTCGCCTTAGTCGTCTCGCTTGGCAAAGCGCGTCCTACCTGTCCGTCGTGCCGGGACGTCGCGCCGAGCCCCTCGACACAAGTCGTGGGACACTGTGGTGGGACCCTCTCTCACACACGTCCCTGTGCGCGCCCAGGAGGGAGCGTCGAACCAACCATGTCGCAGACGGACGTTGCGTCCTCCGGGCCCGAACTAAGGACCCAGCCCTTCTAGGGGACCTCCTCCTTTACCGTTGGAGGAGGACCTAAGAACGGACCTCTGAGGGTACCTGTCTCCCCGGACCGCCCGACGTCGGGTACCCTAACGTTCTCAGCCTGTGCTGAATCATTGATTTGGTGGAGGTGGCATATATATAAATATATGTACTTAGCGAAAGGGTACGTCGTCTTTAATTGTGTTATAACATTTAGTTGACGACTTTTTAGGTACACAAGACCGGTCATTGTCCGACATACAGATTTTGTCACTAGGGGTTTGATAGTTACTTTTTAAGTCGACTTTTCTTTCGTTTTTGGTCTCCTCACACTACGTAGTCTCGAGTTCCGGTTCCGGTCAGGGCGCCTTCTGCGCCGAGCACCTGAGTTCGTCGGTGTCTGCGACGCTCTCTCCCCCGCGAGGGGGACCCGTTCACCCAGAGCCCACTCAGGCGTCTCCGGGTCCCTGTCCCTCCGCCGGGCAGCCCCCTGTCACCCCGGACCCCGCCCGCCGGACCCCGACAAGTCGGCCAGTAGGAAGGCGTGGTCCCCGACGGAGCAGTGTCCGGAAGTGGAAGGACTGACGCCACCAAACGTCCGTCTTCCGTCCATACCTCCAGTTGGAGTCGGGACGGGTTTCTTCCCCTCTACACCCACGTCCGTCCCGGGGCCCCCCGCTGGAGGTGACACCCGGGGCGAGGATTGGGTCGTTTCCCCGTCCAGTGGCGGCAAAGGTCGGACTACTGGCCGAGTCTCACTGGCGCAAGGAGGGCCGCGTAGGTCGGTCCCGAGCACAGGCGGACCCCGAGTCAGGTGTGAGGCCTCCTGTCCTTCCTCGCTACCCCTCTGACTCCGCCGCCCGCGCCTCGCCGGACGGTGGGGCCGAGAGTCACAGGGCTCTCGTCGTCCGCGCAGTCGCGGGTGGACGTCGGAGGCCTCCGCCCTGCGCCGCGTCACTGAGTCTGTGGGACTCGGGGCGCTTCGACCCCTGCCGTGCGTCCCGGGCTGCCGGCGTCGCCCGACGGGCGAGTGACGCTCGCCCTGAGTGGAGTAAAACCTCCTCGAGGAGTAAGAGGAGCCTCCCTCCTCTTCCCTGCAAGACCCCGGGCCTTCGTTCTCCGGGGTGCAAGCCTACGAGACTTTATTCAATTCTACACTACTATGTTCGTAAAACAAAAGTTGTGATAAGGGGCCTTGAATGCCGACGTTAAGGGACGGGTGCAGGAGTTCCGGGGACAAGTAAGCAGAGGGGGAGCCCCTACACTGACCTTACATCCAGTATCAAATCTGGCAGACACCTACGCGTGCCATTGAAAGACAAGGAACAGTGGGCCGTGACGACTCTGTGTGTCGGAAGGCCGAAAGTCCACCTCAGGCGCCCCGGGGGTCCTGGCGGAGGGAGTCCACGGCCCGGCGTCTACGTTTCCGGACCCCAGGAGGACGCAGGTCCGGCGTCCGAGGCCCCGTCCTGCCGAGGAGGAGTGGCGGCCCCAGTCTGCAGTACAGACAAGGGTTCACTGCCGAGGAGTCGGGAACAGGACGGGCCCCAACCCTTCGAACCGGGGAGACTCTTGGACGGGGGAGTCAAGGACTAAAGAGGGATACCCCCCCCACGAGGGTCCCAAACAGGTGGTCCAGGACGAGCGCGGCGACTCTGGTCCGAATGGGAGACGGGACCAATCGCCGGAGGTGCTGGGAGTCCCTAGGACAGGGGTGACCTTAGGACGTCCCACGTACCGGTCCTGGAGGGTCCTCCCACTCGGAAGCCCCAGTGCGAACCGTGGTCGTGATCGGCGGGTGGGGAGGTAGTGTCTCCCCGCCTCTCCGGGCCCAGACCCCCAGAGCCGTCCCTGATCCGGTTGAGGGGGCCCGTCCGAAGAGCGGTCGCCACTCGCGCACCGGCGGCCCGCCCCGCCCCGCCCCCGCCGCTCCCACCGGGCCTCCGGGCGCCTCGTGGCCGAAAAGTCGCGTCAGGAGGACGTGGGCAGAGTCCGGACGCGCCACAGGCGTCGCAGGCCTCATAGCTGTCTTGAAGCGCAGGGTCAGGACGGGCCCCTTGGCACCCACACCCGTCCTGCCCCTGGAGTGCTCTGAGGAGTCGATCCTCGACTGGGTCCCGCCGCACACGAGTGACGTGCCGGGCGGAGCTCTCAGTGACCTCCTGGGCAGTCCTGCCCCACTCCCGTCCCTCCTGGGCAGTCCTGCCCCACTCCCGTCCCTCCTGGGCAGTCCTGCCCCACTCCCGTCCCTCCTGGGGAGTCCTACTCCACTCCCGGCGCTCCTGGGAAGTCCTGCCCCACTCCCGCCCTTCCTGGTGAGTCCTACTACACTCCCACCCCTCCTGGCAAGTCCTCCCCCACTCCCGTCCCTCATGGAAAGTACTCCCCACCCCTCCTGGGAAGTCATGTCCCACCCCCGCCCCTCCTGGGAAGTCCTGCCCCACTCCCGCCCCTCCTGGGAAGTCCTACCCCAGTACCACCCCTCCTGGGAAGTCCTACCCCAGTACCATCCCTCCTGGGAAGTCCTACTACACTCCCACCCCTCCGGGAAGTCTTGTCCCACTTCCGTCCCTCCTGGGAAGTCCTACTACAGTCCCACCCCTCCTGGGAAGTCCTCCCCCACTCCCGTCCCTCATGGAAAGTACTCCCCACCCCTCCTGGGAAGTCATGTCCCACCCCCGCCCCTCCTGGGAAGTCCTGCCCCACTCCCGCCCCTCCTGGGAAGTCCTACCCCAGTACCACCCCTCCTGGGAAGTCCTACCCCAGTACCATCCCTCCTGGGAAGTCCTACTACACTCCCACCCCTCCGGGAAGTCTTGTCCCACTTCCGTCCCTCCTGGGAAGTCCTACTACAGTCCCACCCCTCCTGGGAAGTCCGACCCCACTCCCGTCCCTCATGGAAAGTACTCCCCACCCCTCCTGGGAAGTCATGTCCCACCCCCGCCCCTCCTGGGAAGTCCTGCCCCACTCCCGTTCCTCCTCGGAAGGCCTACCCCACTCCCACCTCTCCTGGGGAACCCCACTACACTCCCACCCCTCCTAGGAAGTCCTACTCCAGTACCACCCATCCTGGGAAGTCCTACTACACTCCCACCCCTCCTGGGGAGCCCTACCCTACTCCCACCCCTCCTAGGAAACCCTACTACACTCCCACCCCTCCTGGGAAGTCCTGCCCCACTCCCGGTCCTCCTGGGGAGTCCTACCCCTCTCCCGCCCCTCCTGGGGAGCCCTGCCCCACTCCCACCCCTCCTGGGGAGCCCTGCCCCACTCCCACCCCTCCTGGGAAGCCCTACCCCACTCCCGGTCCTCCTGGGGAACCCTACCCCACTCTCACCCCTCCTGGGGAGCCCTGCCCCACTCCCACCCCTCCTGGGGAGCCCTACCCTACTCCCACCCCTCCTGTGAAGCCCTACTACACTCCCACCCTTCCTGGGAAGTCCTGCCTCACTCCCGGTCACCCTGGGGAGTCCTACCCCACTCCCGTTCCTCCTGGGGAACCCTACCCCACTCTCACCCCTCCTGGGGAGCCCTGCCCCACTCCCACCCCTCCTGGGGAGCCCTACCCTACTCCCACCCCTCCTGTGAAGCCCTACTACACTCCCACCCCTCCCGGGAAGTCCTACCCCACTTCCGGTCCTCCTGGGGAGTCCTACCCCACTCCCGCCCCTCCTGGGGACCCCTGCCCCACTCCCGCCCGCCCCCACTGACCTCGTCGGGAGGCCGTCCTGGCGCTGGTGACCCTCTACTCCCCTGGACCCGTGGCGTGTCCCTAGCCCGGGCGTGCGGGGGGTGGGGTCGTCTACCGAGACCTCCTGCGTCACAAAAATCGGAGTAACAGAATCTGGATTACCTAAAATTGCAAGCGCAGTTGTGTCACCTATAATGACCTAAGACTCAGGTAATACATTCTAAGGTACCGACTAATAAATCCGATGTCACCGCACTAAATGTCGAGAGGGAGTATTCCGAGTCGGAGACACTATTAGTCCCGACTCCTCCGGACGACACGGACTGAAGGCGAAAGACAAAAGAAGAAAAGTTAGCCTGGAGCCCCAGACTATTTGTCACTTACACTTCCGGGTGTAAGGATAGCTCTTACAAGTGTGACGAGATTTCAGACCTCGAAAGGACGGAGGAAGTACTGACTAAAGACTAGTGGTGTCGCGACGACCCCCCTCGGTCCGGCGTTAGACATGGGGTGTGTTCGACTACAAATCTATCTTGTCACTGACACACAGGTCCCGAGTCCACTGACCGATCGAGTCGAGGGTCTCTCAAACCGCTTTTCGTACCCCACAAACCCTTCCTCCGCCAGCCCTCGTGCCTACTCTTTCCGGAACGACTATCCCTCCACAGGAGCTCCGACTTCCTCCGGACCCTCCCACCGACCGTACTCGTGGTGACTGCCTCGCACTCATGGCCACGCACTACCCGTGACGCGGAAGGCAACGCAGTGGAATAGTCTGCGTAGAAGGGGTGTAGGGGTGGTCCCAGGGGTAGACCGACGACGGGGGTCTGGGAGCCCCTCCCCAGTTCGGAATTGTCGAGCCGTCCTTCTTCGGGGACCCGAACCTCCTGAGGGCATCGGGAAGTCCGTAGTCCTTTCCGACACCAAGACGCTACACCTCCGAATTTAAACTAAAGTTCCCTCTAAAAGTCACTACACTACAAAATCGAACCGAACCTTCCTAATCTTTCCTGAAAAGTTTCCGTTTTTTTTTCACCCCTTTTAAAAATTCCTACTCACTTTCATCCTTTTGCTTTACCCACAAATATTTGTGTCAAGGGAAGGCACAGGGGTCGGTCCCCGAGGGGCGTTTGCCCGACGGTTGGGGTAGAACACACTGCGGGTGGCGAGGTGGGGCTGGACAGCGAGTGTGGGGTGTGCGCAGGAGGACCCCGGAGACGGGGACGACCAGTGAGGAGGACCAAGAGTCGTAGGGGCTGCAGGAGTGGGTCGTAGTGTTCCTCGAGTTCCCTCCTTACTCCGGGGATTCTCAAGTGGAAGAGTGGTCTTAAAGAGGTCGAGGTCGGACCTAGACTCCGAAGGTCTTTGTCGTGTAACCGTCTGGACACCTACAGTTTCGTCCATAATCCTACTATTGGTTTGTTTGAATAAGGGAAACGAAGTCCATTCACTAAACCACTTTACTCTGGATTTTGATTCCGGATGATAACAATGTACTCGGCGCTGTGGACCCTTTGGTCCTCCGTAGGGTACTGGACTCGGGGGAGGGTCGAGACGAGGACCCACTCCGGGGTCCAATTGGGGAGTAGGGCCCTAGTCGGCACCCCGGACGTGCAGCGACCCATCGTCGCGTCCGAGGGGCGGGCAGGACCCTAGTGAGGGGCGGGCAGGACCCTAGTGAGAGACGGGCAGGACCCTCGTGAAGGGTGGGCAGGACCCTCGTGAGTTCGGGGGTGTAGGAGGACGTCGTTTCGGAGGGGAGCCGGACACGGGTCCCGTGGGGTGTACCGGGGTGTGGACTCTGGTACGGGACGACGGGGAGAGTCGACGGACCCCGACCGACACACGAGTCGTGGGGGTTTTGCGACCCTACCCTGGGGGTGGGGGCCCCACCTCTGTTCGGTCCTGCTGGGGGGTGCGCGCTCGCCTACACTCGCCAGTCGCGGGTCGGACCTGGACGCTTCGGAGGGGTGGGTGGGTCCCCCTCCTCTCCTCTGGTGTCCGGAGGGGCGGCAGAGGAAGAGTCGATTCCCGAATCGAGAGTCTCGTCCAGAGTCGTGGTTGGAGTGTCCGACCCCGCACCGTGGGCCGGCTGGAGAGAAGGGTGCCGAATCCACTTTCACATTTCCCGTGAGCCGTACACACTGACAGTGACCTCGACGTCAGGCTTTCATTCCCCGGTAGTCAACTGAGTAGTTCCAAGGACCGGATTACGTCCCAGACCACAAAATGTTTCAGTACCACTTATGAACAAAGTATTTATTTGTAGACGTTCTTTCCTCGCTTAGTCATTCTTCGACACGCCCTCTGCTCCGACCCGACGTCCGGGGAGTGGTGGGGTGGCACACACACCAGCCGCCGCTCGATCAGGACGAGCGATCCGAGGACGGGGAGGACGAGGCGTCTCCTTCTCCCGTCCGAGTACTGGTCCTCCGTCTGGACCGATCTGTCGCTGTCCTCGGGCTCTTCTCTCCCGGCTGACGGACGCACCCGGGCTAAAAAAGAGTGAAGGTAAATTTTATAGTAGGTTTTTGTTATTCTCGGGCACTACGTAAAAGTCGCCTCACCCAGACACAGCCCACCTGACCTAATATCGGGACTGGCGTATCTGCGACAAAGACGTGACGCCCTATCTCTTTACGTTTTGACCGAAAGAAATTACATCTTTCTTTGGTAAATAAAAAAGGAGTTTACTCCGATCAACTTGTACTCTTTTCCTGTTCGTACACGTAAGTCCCGGGGTCCACCGTGGGGTCACGGGTACCTTGTCCTCGTCCCGTGGAGACCCCCTCTGTGCCCTCCTGTGGGCGTCGCCACTCGGACCCCCGAGCGGGGACACGACTCTGAGTGCTCACACCGGACTTGCCCGAAGGAACCCCTGTCTGCTCCGTCCACTCCGCCGGGGCTTCGACTGATGACGCCGGTGACACAGGACCGGGGTCCCCGGTGTAGTCTCCTGCACCGCTACGGACGGGTAGTGGTACCGTTGTCCTTCTGGACTGGTGTGACTCATTTCCTCTTTAAGTCCACTCCAGACCTTTGTACTTTCCTTGGTCTAGCCTAAAGAGCTCCATTTTACAGTTCATCGTCTATAATTTTCAAGGAACCTACCTTAATCTTCTTGTAACTCGTTCTCTTTCTTCTTAAACATTTTCGACTCTGGATAGACATTAGTGATGGGTTCGACTTTGTCTTTTTTTACTCTTTTTCTTGTTTCGAAGTTAGGGGACACTGTCACTGTCACACTTGTTGAGTTTACATCCATTGAAATTCCCCGTCTTTTTTATAGTTACTTTTAGAAGTGAAGTCAAGTCAGCGAGTCAGCACAGGCTGAGAAACACTGGGGCACCTGACGTCGTGCGGTCCGGAGAGACAGGTAGTGGTCGATGGTCTCGAGGGAGTTTGAGTGTAGGTAGCTCAGCCACTACCGTGGGTTGGTAGAGTAGGAGACAGCAAGGGGAAGAGGAGGACGGAAGTTAGAAAGGGTCGTAGTTCCAGAAAAGTTTACTCGAGAAGTGTAGTCCATCGGTTTCATAACCTCAAAGTTCAAGTCGTAGTCAGAAAGGTTACTTATAAGTCCTGACTAAGGGAAATCCTACCCGACCATTTTAGAGGAACGTCAGGTCCCCTGAGAGTTCTCAGAAGAGGTTGTGGTGTCAAGTTTTCGTAGTTAAGAAGCCGTGAGTCGAAAGAAATATCAGGTTGATAGTGTAGATATGTACTGGTGACCTTTTTGGTATCGAAACTGGATACAACCGTTTCATTACAGAGACGACAAATTATATGACGGATGCAACGAGTATGGAAAAGAAGGTTCCTCGTTCACAGAAAATTAAAGTACCGACGTCAGTGGTAGACGTCACTAAAACCTCGGGTTTTTTAATTTCAGACTGTGCCAAAGGTGACAAAGGGGTAGATAAAGGGTACTTCACTACCCTGACCTACGGTACTAGAATCAAAAGACTTACAACTCGAAATTCAGTTGAAAAAGTGAGACGAGAAAGTCAAAGTAGTTCTCCGAGAAATCGAGGAGAAGTGAAAGACGGTATTCTCACCACAGTAGACGTATAGACTCCAATAACTATAAAGAGGACCGTCAGAACTAAGGTCGAACACGAAGTAGGTCTGGTTGTAAAGAGTACTACATGAGACGTATATTCAATTTNGACTTACAACTCGAAATTCAGTTGAAAAAGTGAGACGAGAAAGTCAAAGTAGTTCTCCGAGAAATCGAGGAGAAGTGAAAGACGGTATTCTCACCACAGTAGACGTATAGACTCCAATAACTATAAAGAGGACCGTCAGAACTAAGGTCGAACACGAAGTAGGTCTGGTTGTAAAGAGTACTACATGAGACGTATATTCAATTTATTCGTCTCACTGTTATATGTCGGAACTACGTGAGGAAAGGGCTAAACCCTGGTCAGACAACAAGGTACAGGTCAAGATTGACAACGAAGGACTGGACGTATGTCTAAAGAGTCCTCCGTCCAGTCCACCCGACCATAAGGGTAGAGAAATTTTTAAAAGGTGTTAAATAATACTAGGTGTGTCAGTTTCCGAACCCGTATCAATTATTTCGTCTTCATCTGCAAAAAGACCTTGAGAGGACGAAAAAGTTACTACGTTTCCTACAACCGTTAAACTAGAGACCAAGGCAGAAGAACTTTAGGTCGAACTTGTAGTCCTTCAAGTGTCAAGTGCATAACGACTTCGGACCGAACCTCTTAAAACTCGTAATGAAATGATCGTACACTCTACTCAGTTAACACGCCATCAAACTCGTAAGAAACCGTAACGGAAAGAAACCCTACCCTTACTTTTGACTGGAAAAGGTCCGGACACCGGTGACGACTCAAAAGGTTTAAACGACCGTATAACTCACGTCGTGAAAGTGTCGTAGTAGAAATTCCTAAACTTTGTCGAGTTGACCTTAAGGTAGTGGAGGTGATCGAAACAAGTNCCATCAAACTCGTAAGAAACCGCAACGGAAAGAAACCCTACCCTTACTTTTGACTGGAAAAGGTCCGGACACCGGTGACGACTCAAAAGGTTTAAACGACCGTATAACTCACGTCGTGAAAGTGTCGTAGTAGAAATTCCTAAACTTTGTCGAGTTGACCTTAAGGTAGTGGAGGTGATCGAAACAAGTATCACTGCGAAGGATTCCGGGTGAAGTGTAAGGTCCTACAAACCAGATCCACTCACTAGTGTGGTACCCGCAATAGACCCAGCACTTCTAAAAGAAACATGTCAAGAAGAGACATAAGAACGGTGGAGAATTATAGAAGACGAAGACAATTCAGGTTGGTAAAGACATGAAATGACACGGGTAGAAACGGACTTTACAAGGGAACCATAGAGATTAGAAGAACTTTTCTAGAGAGCAGAAAGGGTAAGATAATAAAACGAGATAAAGAAACGTAACTAGGGACTCCTTCCGAAAGAACAGAGAGGAACGATAAGAAACCTTGAGACGTAAGTTTACCCATATAGAAAGGAAAAGAGGAAACGGATCCTTACCTGTCTTTTATATAGACTTCGTTAATAACCATCTTATATTGGCCTTAATAGACTTTGTCGTTGGACGTCTAGGTCTTTCGTGTCGTTTGGGGCTTGTCCCCTTAGTGCTCCTTTCTGCGGGCTCCGGGGACCTCGGTCAACGACTTTTGGTTTCTAATTTTTCGTCGGTCTACGTCCTTCTCTAAATAAGGTACAGCCCTCGTTACTATTTTGAGTGTCTCCTATAAGACAGTGTTTTTATTACTAACCGGTGTCTTCTTTTACAGTGACTTATTTTTCAGACAGTTTAATCCTTACGTAGATCGTTTTAGTAGAAAGTTTGTAATTCCTATTTATTGCTGTAAAATTCTACTTAATTTCGACTATTTACACAAGGGTCGACTAGACGTGGGACTCTTTACTACTTCCTTCAAGAAGTCCGACTTCTCTCTAAAATAGTCTTTCTTTGCACCACAGGCTTCATTATTGTGTGTGACCCTTCTCTTCTCCTTCCACCTATTTTCGTCCAAAGGGAAAGAAGGCGGAGTAAGAAGTGTTCAACTGATAAATTCTCTTGTTTTGTGTTTGATACGGCTCTACTGGCGTGCTTTAAATTCGCCTTCCTTTCTCGTCTGTTGTGTCCTCTCCGACACCCACCGAAATGACAGTACTCCAGAGATTGCTGTCTCCGCCTACTCTCATACAGTCTCATTGGGTATTTTTCTCTTTCTGTCTTTACCACTAAGACTCCCTTTGGTGACTGTCTACTTATTATCTCTGTCTTCAGTTGTCTCCTTGTCTAACCTAGTACTTTTAAGTGGGCAAGTTCGGTTTTGTATTATGTCGTTTTCTTCTTTTTCCCCGGGTTTCTCCTATTTAACTCTTTCTGAGGATTCTACCAGGTGACTTTGGGTGGGGTCTCCCCCGAGTACCTTTCTCCAGTCTGCAGGTCCGACACTGGGTCGACCCGGGTCCCGGCCCGAACAGAGGTAGCCGTCCGCCACCCGGCAAAGAGTGGCGAACCTCTGAAGTCGGACAAAGGTCGAAGAGACATTCGTCATTGTGCCGGCACTTTCGAAGCACAAGGAAAGACACCAGCACGACGACAAGGATTCCATGGAAAGACTCGAGTGGAGATATAGGTGTGCATGTCTGTGCACTGTGACTTTGCAAGAGAAGTGGATTACCTATTCGGTAGTCGAGGGTCAATCGAGAGCAGACACCGATTTGGGATCTTTGTCAGAAACTTCTTTAATTGTTATGTAAGACTTTGAACTTTATATAACAGCTGAAGAAAAGGGAGAATGTTAGACACACAACTTCTGTGACTCGTTGTGTAACAGAAGGTCTTCGGGGTCGTCGACCACGACTGCTGACGTGGGGACTGCACACTGAGACTTTTATAAAAGCAGTCAAGGATCATAAAAGATATTTAACTAGGAATCTAGTTCTACGAAGTGGTTGAAGACCACGACTAGGTGCAAAAACCACTCTGACAAGGGGACCACTGTGACACGGGGTGCTGGTTCTGCATAGATCCCAGACCAGTGGCGAAAGAGAGACAGAGGGAGTGATTGACCGCAATGGGTAGTGGGGGGTCCGAGTAATTACATAAATCCTATCGTTTCAGTACTATAAAATTGTAATGGTAAATGAGTGAATAATCGACTTTATAAAGATGTGTCTCTTTGGAGGGAACTGGTTGAGGAACCAATGAGACTCCATGTCAAAAATATGCTTTCCGACCAGGTACGAAATAAGAGAAAGAAAGGTAAAAGTTTTAATGCTCAACATACAGATCTTAAAGGGTTTTCACTAGGGACTAAGGAAACTAAAATGAGAACTCTTGGTAGTTATTAAGTACCTTAAAATACATTATTATCCACAAAGGTAGGGATTGTCAATAGTAAAGACTACGATTTTGACAGGACAGGAAAAGGTCCTCTTCGGGAAACATAACATAGGACTCACAAAAGTTCTTTCAAAGTCATTCACTCACGTAATATGTCTTTCCACGGCAAGGGTCCGAGTCTCTTGCAAACGTTTGACGTGTCCGTGGACCTGGTCGGGTCCTCTCACCGAGATCGTAGGGTCTTGGGGGGTGGGGGTGGGAGTGGGCGGTCGGGGGGGTGGTGGGGGGGGNGTTGGGGACCTTAAGGTTGGTCGACTTATTACATATTCTTAATCATTTGTCGTTTTATTCCACGAAAGGAAAGTGGTCCGAAGAGAGGTGTCGAGTCGAGAAACCTGTGCACTTATTGTAGTCGTCACTGCACTCATTGTTAGGGAATCGCTGTCCTCCCTTTCGTTTCATTCGAGACAGGACCCGTCCGGGACCACCCTCAAAGATTGAAGTTCTTTCATTGCCACTTTCCAGATGTGAAATCTTATTGTGTGTCACAAGAGGGTCCTTTTCAATGTAACTTAGGACTAGAGTGGCGAGTTGGTATTACTTGACAAAAATGTAATTTCTAAATTTGCACTCTTGTTTTTACGCGGTCTTCTTTTGGGTCTCTCTAAAAAATACTGTAGTCTACCCTTTACGAGGATGTGTGCTGGCTTTCACGCTATTCTAAATCTTAAATGTTAGGATCGTTGAATCTACTACGCACAGAGGTTCCTTTACTCGTTTGGTCTTTTATGTGTCAAGTTATCATTTTGATAGCATATCGCGTCTGTCGAGACGAGTCACGATACGTTGTTCGATTGCCCTTTTCGTATCTATGTATACGTTCATATTGAAACAGGCGACATGTGGTCGTTAATTGTGCTACAACAATTCGTTGACATGAGGTTATATTTTATTTTACCATTTTTACTTTTATTAATATTTTCGACTTTTTACCGGGTTTTATGGATCTTAGTAAAGTGAATGATTATTTACTTACCTTTACGGGACTCCTACGATTTGAAATAACATTTTGTTCCGATTTTAGTACTTAATAGTAAAAAAGGAATCAGACACTCGATAACTAATCCACCTTAAACCCTTTTGTACAGACTGTGTCAGAACCACCTTGGTACTCGCCCCAATCGGAAATACTTTCCGCCAACGCTCCGTGTGTGTGAGACTTACATTTTACGAGTGCAGGGAAACCGGACTCCTCAGTCCTTGTGGGCGGGCCGTGTCTTCCCGCAGACCGGTCGGTTCCCGCCCGTGTGCCGGTACAGGGGTCGCGGACGTCTCGACGACGCCGGGTCCTCCTTCGGGCCCGTCCGGGGAGACCACCCCCCGGGTCCGGGGAGACAGGACCCTACCCATCCCGCGCTCAGGGTGTCCTCCAGAGTAGTCAAGACAAACGTTTCAGTCCGGACCGAAGTGGGGGTCGTGGGTCGGGCCGGCAGGGGTGGAGCCCCGGTGGCGTCTGTGTCGACGACGGGCCGGCCGGTCGGGACGGCGGAGGTGCCGACGTCCCACCTCGTCTGCCCGGGAGGAGAGGAGGACGGGGCTGTGGTCCACCCCGGAGAGACTTGGAAACGGTCTCCGGACGTCTTGGTGCTCCTTAGGGGCCACTGCCGCGATTTTGCGGGGGAGCTCTTTCCTCAGGAGGCCCCAGCGGACCCACGAAGACCTCCCTTTAGGCGAGGATTGATGTCGCAGACGGACAAAGGACAATTGTGTCTTCCCGGCAGACCGAACGGAAAGTAGAAGATGATCTTCGACCACAACCTTCTACGTCTTTTATTTCATTGACTTGGACCTTGAAAAATATTGTCAGACACTTTGCATCTTAATGGGGCTTATTCTGTGAAGTACGACGACGGCCCGGACCCGGACGAGACCTGAGGGTCCGGACCCCCGCCGCTCCAAAGAAAGCTATCTTTAAGACGGCTCGTCAGTCAGCACCCCCTTCGAGTGAGAAAGACAGATTTCCCGACTGAAGAGACTCGTTATCCGATTCTCGTTCGACAGCCTAGGGCTCTCGGACACTCCTGCGTCAGTGACCACCCCTAAGTCGCCGAGGTGGGAGTGGGGCCTCCACCCCCGTCGGCCGCTGGAGGGAAGGACGGGTGTAGGAAGGGGTAGGAAGACCCCGGCACCCCGGGTCGACTCCCAGGACACGTCCCTCGACTCCGGGAGTGGAGGGCCCGGACCCCCCAGACTAAGGACCCCCGACGAACGGGGAGGGGTGGAGGAGACGGGAGGTGGACTCCAGAGGTGGACGACGCCTTCCTCGGCCCTGGTCGGAGTGGAATAGAGCGAACAAGAGTACTTTTAGTTTGGAACTCGACTTATTGGTTGGTCTCTTATTGGTTACCCTTATGGGATGTAGAGTGTCCGAAACGCTTTTACGATAGCGTGAGTCTTTGTGAATCCATAAAGGAGAAAGTTTCAAGTTTAGGAACATAAACATTTTCTTATTAATAAGATCTTTCACCTGGTAGAACTTTCTTTCGGTAAGTCTGTCAATTAAGGTAATTTATATAGACACAATAGACTTTACAGTCTTCACAAGAAACAGTTCCATAAATTTTATCTTCTCAGTTGTTTCGACTCAAAAAGACTTCTATGACGGAGGATATTTATGGGAGGGGAAGTCCGCCCTCCCGAGGTCCACCGAGGTTTGAGGGAGACCCTAGGACTGTACTGAAGTCGCAGGTAGGGTGGACCCTTCCGACCGCGACACGTGACACCTAAATTCTTTACCTAAAGAATGGGCTATAACACTACAAATTTAGAGACAAATCTTATACCCTTTACACATGCACTGTTATACTATATTGCGTTAAGGGTAGTTGTTTCCGGTGTATCTTCATTTAAATGTAGTTTCTTTGTCAAACAATCCTTATCTCTTTTTCTAATTCTTCACTCTTCAAGCGACGGACTTAACGAACTAAACTCACACTCGTGCGGTGGCGGTAAAAAGATTCCAAATCTTTACATGCAACAATTTTAAAATATCGTCTTCATTATTGCGGACATTGAGGCACCAGACCGATAGACGAGTCTCACGCGCCCACGAAATCGAGACTTCGAAGGGGTGTTCCTTGTGGGCAGCCGACACTCCCGGTTATTCTGAACCGACCTATTTGCGGTAAACCGAGCTTTTGTACGCAGTCAGGGAAGGGAGTTTGTAGAAAGACCTTCACCCCATTTATGCTCTATTTAGTCAAGTCAAGTCAGCAAATCAGCACAGGCTGAGGAACGCCGGGGTACCTGACGTCGTGCGGTCCGGAGGGACAGGTAGTGGTTGAGGGTCTCAAACGAGTTTGAGTACAGGTAGCTAAGTCACTACGGTAGGTTGGTAGAGTAGGAGACATCAGGGGAAGAGGAGAGTGGAAGTTGGGAAGGGTCGTAGTCCCAGAAAAGGTTACTCAGTCGAGAAGTGTAGTCCATCGGTTTCATAACCTCAAAGTCGAAGTCGTAGTCAGGAAGGTCACTTATAAGTCCTGACTAAAGGAAATCCTACCTGACCAACCTAGAGGAACGGTTCTATTTATTTATATATATATGTGTATATACTTTATCATATACCCTGTGTCCCTTGTTCCATATATATACCATATCCCACACATATATCCTCTGTCTACGTAGATATGTCCTATATCCCACACGTATGTTATATATCTGCACGTACGCATCCGATAGGTATGTCCTGTATCCTACATATATGTCCGATATCATATGTCCTGCACCCCTCTCTCTCACATGCCCAAGACCTCGGACACCGACCACTCCTTTCCGAGGGAGGTTCGTCCGTCCTTGGGTGTTGTCTGTTCGCCCGGAGGGTCGGATCTACGGTTGAGTCTGGCGAGAGGACAGCCACCCTAAGAGACGTCGATGAACTTGACCCAGAAATGTCCAAAGGGACTTTTATTTACGTTAATTTAGGTACGATGTCCTGACTGACTAAGTTACCTGTCCTCAAACTCATTTGAGACCCTCAACCACTACCTGTCCCTCCGGACCACACGATGTCAGATACCCCAGTGTTTCTCAGTCTGTGCTGACTCGCTGACTTAACTGACTACCTGTCCTGACACTTCACTTCAGCGAGCCAGCACAGGCTGAGAAACGCTGGGGTACCTGACATGGGAGGTTCCGAGGAGACAGGTACCTTAAAAGGTACCGTTCTTATGACCTCACCCAACGGTAAAGGAAGAGGTCCCCTAGAAGGGTTGGGTCCCTAGCTTGGGTCCAGAGGACGTGACGTCCGTCTGTGACATGGTCGACTCGGTGTCCTGACGTCACTGTTCATTTTACGACACACTCAAGGGAGGACATAGACGTCCGTCCCCGCACACACACTGGTGTGTCGCCGTCAGTCCTGTGTCTGTGGACGTGGCCCCTGTGCTCGAGGCGGGTCCTTCCGGGCACGGACTAGGACGTTGCGTCCGGTTCGTTGTTTTCCTTAGGTGTCTACTGTGTCTGCGAACCCCTTACAACCCCAGACAGATGCCTTTCGAATGAAATTTAGGGGTGACGCAAGAAAAAAGTTAAAGAAACAATGTCTTTGCTAATCCGTTTCTCAGTCGTAATCACATCTCATTCGGTAGTTAAACCTCTTTCTTTGCCGTCGGCGAGGTCGCAAGAGCGGGCCTCTCAGGGTCCCTGCCCCCTCGGACCGCCCGACGTCAGGTACCCCAGTGTCTCACCCTGTACGGCTCACTGACTCGTACGAGTGCACTCGCGTGTGTGTGTGTGTGTGTGTGTGCGTGCGTGCGTGCAGTAGTGAATCAATACATCCTTCGCGTCATCAGGACAACTATGTCCCCGCGGGAGTCTGTGACTCCCGACTCAGTCCACTCCAAGTACGAGTCACAGTAGTGACTATAAAGACTACGGCTCCAGTGAGTACGAAATGCACTACACCGTCATTCACCTCTCTGACGAGAACCACGGGCCCACACTCGAACCCGACGTGCTGTGGGTGGCAGAATACGAGACTAAGGTAACAGATGTGTCTACCTCCGCGAAAACGTGTTCAAAAGAAGTGGTAAACATCAATCACGGGGGATTTCAGAGACAGTATAACTTACTCCTGCAATGGTGAGCCAAGTGTCGCTGGTTTTACTAAAATTCAGGTAATTCAAAAGATTAATTTTTTCTATAGTAACAACACAAATTGAACTGACACAGTTTTATAAATCTTATAAAAGTGAATACACATGGACACCCGATCACAACTTGTCCTTTTTTTAGATTGGTCATTTTATATACGCGGTATAAAATTTTGGTTTTCACTCTCTTGGTCACGAATCTAGACCTTCACAAAGTCCTCAACCCAGGTCGAAAGGGTCCTAATGTCTGGCACCACAACCCACTTACGTGAGTCTAAGGGGACGCCCAACGTCGGCCTGTCAACCACTCTTTCATCTTGATTCCACACCTGACCCCCAACCACACCTGCGTCTGCGTCTCGTCCCCGGATACTCCTCGTCGAACCGCCGAGACGACGAGTAAAGTCTCCCGCGACCGCATTGAACACCAAAAAGGAACATTTCAAGACAGGTCATGTCCCAGACAGACCTCGACAGCATTCTCCTTGATTCTTCGTTCCAGACACAATTGTCGGTCGTGCCACGCTCTCGGTGCGCCATTGACCTCCCAGGAGTCGGGTCCTCAGTCGGAAGGACGTTTCAGTAGTGTCTGTCCTTGGACGGCCCGAAGTCCCGTTTCAGGAGAGGTGGCGACTCCCCTCTGGACCCTTTGCAAGCAAATGTTATGTGAACGTTACTTGTCGACACAATCTTGGGTCATTAAATACCCTGTGATTTGACTAGTAAATACAGGGAAAAGACCATGAACGTTATTTTTTATATTTTTAACCAGAATAGATCCTCTAAACAAACTTAACTTAAATTTGATATATACAATTTATATGCATAAAATCGCTAATGTTCTGACCTTAACTAAATTCTACATAGAAGAGATACTTTATAAATCAACTTAAAAACAATGAAGTAGGGTAGACTGTCTAAATCGGAAACTTAACCCTCTTAAACTTGATAAGTTCAATTGCTACACTTTTCGCACAGAGTAAGACAGTCGAGAGACTAAAAGACAAGCCGCGAAGAAAAAGAAAAGAGACGAAGGTAACGATTCATCTAACATAAACCAAACATAAATTCGGACACTAAGTTTAGGACGTATAAAAAGAATTTAATGTAAAGAAAATACTGACAACTATGTTTAAAATGAATTTGCCGAATGTACCATAAAGGGAACGATAGTTTCGTTTGTTTTCCACCCCAGTATGTAAGGGAAACACACACTTTTACTTCGTAAAGTGTGGTGAAAAGAGGGAGAGGGTTCTAGGT
Organism: Capra ibex; assembly: GCA_006410555.1. Classification (NCBI taxonomy): domain Eukaryota; kingdom Metazoa; phylum Chordata; class Mammalia; order Artiodactyla; family Bovidae; genus Capra; species Capra ibex. The sequence goes on along the minus strand of SJYO01046538.1, from coordinate 79,106,312 downwards.
AGAGGGTCGAAAACGACTATTTTAGACTCCAAACTTACGACCATAAACAATACTTTATTAAAATCTACTGTACAGAAGATATGGTACTTTATAAACACTGTAAAAGACAGTCGGAATATTAATATAAAACAGATTATATAATCTACATTAAGTTAAAAATAGAATATCAAGGGACAAAAAGTTAAAATATTTCACTTATAAGATAATTATACAAGAATATTTTAAAAGTTGAGGATACGATGTCTTACATACAATTTCGTAAAAAGAATTTTGATCGTACAACTGTATCGTATTAAAACTTTTGAAAGATTTCGGCTCTTAGAAAGATAATATAAATCTGTCCTTACCACGAGTTTTGCACATTCAGAGAGTTCGGAGGATAAGTCGTCAATAAACTCCTATAGCTACCCTGACATCCCGACCCGGGGTGACGTTCTTCAGCTGCCCGAACTCCTCGACCCACGCCTTCCCTGCACAAACCTTTTATAGTGTCCGTCAAAAGGGTTCTACCAGAGGAGGAGTCTTCTACCCCGAGGTCGCTCCAGAGAAGCCCGGTTACCAGGTTTGTAGTCCCTCGAAGACTGGGTCTCGGAAGTCTCTGGTGGGTCTGCGGCAGACGTCCCCGTGGGACACAGGAGACACGGCTCGTCGGACTGAGGACTCCGACGGAAAGTGAGTAGTCTTAGTCTCTGCGGCGACAGTGACCGGCTCGGACTCGTCCTTCCCACTAAGGAAGACACACTCCACAAAATCCTACCTTTCGTCCAGGAGATGAACGCTCGAGGCGGAACAGGACTGGCGTCTTCGATGAATAGCTTAGCGCTTCCAACCCTAAGTGTAAGAGTAACACCTCATTTCCTACCTGCCTGGTCGACAGGACTTTCTCGTCCTTCTTCGTCCCTTTACCACCCAGGTTCTCCGTCGGCCAGTGGGACCCCTCCTTCCCGCATCCTCCCCTCGGAGACCGCAAAGAGGTAGTCCAAAACGATTCTAGGGAACAATTGGTTAACGAAAAGGGGAGATTACTGAGGGGGATTGCACGGTACTTCACTTCTGACAGGGGACCGGAACCGCAACCGTGTCTTGGGTGACCACTGGAGCGGCTGGGAGTGGAGAACGAACGAAACACAATTTAGACTCATAGACTTTCCGTACACGTATCGTCCCGGAGGGTTCTTTGATCTTTATGACCGGTGGTCGAATGAGTAAGATAAAGTTAAGTTTATATGAAAATGAATGTATCAGTGAGTGACTTTCTATTACCGAGAGTCATACATAAGTCTTTATAAACAAGTCACTTACTTCTTTTGTCAAAACACAAAAAAACACAAAAAAAAAAAATTGATTCGTCCGATAAAAGAGTGTTTTATAGAAAGAAGATGAAACGTCATATGACGGCAGGTCTGACGGAAGAGACGGGGTCGATTACAGTACTACCGAACATTACCACACACTGCGGTTGGAGACATGTAAAGGAAAAGTACGCAGTACCTAAGCCCCTCGCCAGGACCCCTAGACGGAAGCGGAAGACGGGGAGTCCGAGGGTGAAGTTTCTCACTAGTTCCAGAGGACGTCTGAAGTGGGACAACAAGTCAGCGGAGCAGTACAGGCTGAGAAACACTGGGGTGCCTGACTTCGTACGGTCCGACGGGAGAGGAAGCGAGAGAGGACCTCAAACGAGATTGAGTGCAGGTAACTCAGTCACTACGGTAGGTTGGTAGAGTAGGAGACAGTAGGGGAAGAGAAGGACGGAAGTCAGAAAGGGTCCTAGTCTCAGAAAAGGTTACTCAGTCAAAAAACGTAGTCCACCGGTTTCATAACTTCGAAGTCGAAATCGTTGTCAGACCACCGAGTCTGTCATTTCGCAGACGGACGTTACCCCCTCTGGGCCCAAGTCAGGGACCCAACCCTTCTAGGGGACCTCTTCCTTTACCGTTGGGTGAGGTCATGAGAACGGACCTTTTAAGGTACCTGACTCCTCGGACCATCCGATGTCAGGCACTCCAGCGTTTCTCAACCTGTACTGACTCGCTGAAGTGAAAGTGAAAGGTTACTTATAAGTCCCAACTAAAGGAAATACCAACTGATCAAACTAGAACGTCAGGTTCCCTGAGAGTTTCCAGAAGAGGTTGTGGGTTAAGTTTTCGATAGTTAAGAAGTCACGAATCGAAAGAAATGTCAGGTGGAGAACGTAGATTTATACTGATGATCTCTTAGGTATCGAAACTGGAATGTCTGGAAACGAACCGTTTCACTACAGAAAGGAAGAATTATACGACAGACTCACACAGTATCGAAAGGAAGGTTCCTCGTACACACAAGATTGAAGTGATGGGTCAGGAAAAAAAGAAGAATATTTATACTATGTGTCGTGTCACTTAAAATCCGGTATGATGAAGACTTCAAAATTAAGAGAAAAAGTTTTATAAACGATGGTGTATCCCAGTATTTCATTTGTACAGACTACTCTGGAGTCCCGGTGCCTGATCTCCGACCAGGTTCCCGACAGACTTAGCTCGTCCGCCAGGGCTCACAAGGTCACTTCGAACCCTTCGGTGTCAGAGGGGAGAAAGAGACTTAAAGAAAGTAGAAGAGTCGAGGAGAGAGAAGAGGAAACGGGTGAGTCTACGAGACGACACCCAACCCAGTGAGTCGAAGGACGGGGGACCAGGTGTGGGAGGTGTGGGACTCGTGTCTGGTGGAAGACGGCCTTGAAAGGTGTCGTCGAGAGGAGGGTCCGTAAGAAGTCAAAAGTCCGTTTTGGGTGGGACCAAAAATCAGGTTGAGGTGTTGACGGGATCTTTATGTTTAATCACGACTGAATGGTAATTTAATCCATAAATTTATCGTCTGGGTACTAAAAGTACCCGGTAAAACCAAAAGGATATTCCGATAATTTAGCAGTTAGTGTAATTAACGTCACTTTCGGTCCGTGACACATTGGTCATCGATTCTCCGTCCAGTCACTCCACTCACTCCTGACCCGCCGTCCGTAAAGACTCGGACCGCGAACGAACGTCCCAGTCCGGGTCCGGGAGGGGGCGGGCCACAGGTCCAGAGTTCTCACTGGCAGACCGACCTCCTCGACCCCACTCCCCGTGCCCTCCCACAGAGACCGAACGGGCTCCTCCGCCCCGCCGGCCCAGAGGCTCTTCTCTTCGGGGGTCCGTCGTCGAAGAACACGGTTTCGACGGCGTCGTGGGTCGTACGCCGGACCTGAGTCGCACGGTGCGAGAGCTCCCCTCGGGTGCCGTCGGGAAGCGCCCTCACCTCAGGCGTATCGGGTGCACCGGGGTCCCTCCCCCTGCCCATCCTCGGGCTCCCCGCTGTCCACCTCGTCCCTTGGGACTCGGGGCCAGTCGGCGTACGCCAGCGTGGGGTTCTGGAGCGAGGTCCTCCCTACTTGACGTCGTCTCCGAAGTGCCCAAGTCTAACCCGCGACTGACGAGTGTAGGTGAGCGCCCAGTACCTCCCAGACAGGACTAAGGAGAGGTGGGGCCCCCACCCCCAGGGTAGGGTCGCAAAGCCTCCGCGACTCGTGTGTCGGTCGGGGTCCGTCGCCTCTACCCGTCGTCCCGTACCAGAACCCGCGAGGGTCGGTGCGCCCCGGTACACCCCGCGTCCGGCTCCCCTCCGAAACGGCGTCCTCCTGGACCCCCGAGTAGACTCACTAGGGTCCTGACCGTCCCTCCGACTCGACGATGGGTCGCTACACGTCCGGGGTGCCGACTAGGGCCCTACTCCCCAATTGGACTCCGGAGTGGGTCCTCGTCTCGACCCTCCCCCGAGTCCAGTGCCCTACGGAGACCAAAGGGTCCACTGATCCGAGTGTGGGGTTACACACGTGCAGGTCAACGAAGTCAGCACAGGTTGAGACACACTCGGGTACCTGACATCGAGTAGTCCAGGAGACAGTTGCCCTAAGAGGTCCGTTCTCACGACGCCTCCAAACGGTACGGGAGGACGTCCCCCAGAAGGACTAGTGTACCTACCTTGGTCGCAGAGAATACGGAGGACGTAACCATCCACCGAAGAAGTGGTGATCGTGGTGGATCCTTCGGGATGTAGTACCATGGCCCACGTTACTCCCGACCTCCCGTGCACCTCCTGGGCGTGGGTCGGTTCCCTTCTTGGCCGGGTTCTTCTCTATTCCTCGTTTCGTCCTTTCCGCAGAGGAAGGTTCCCTCCGCGCTGCACTCGATCGCCGTCCCCGACCCCACTGGCGCCCTCCTCGGTCCGCCGGAGTCCCGCCTGTTCCCCGGCCGTTCGAGGGACGCAGGGGTCTCCTGCCCCGATGCTCCCACTTTGGGCGGCGGGGCACCTTTGACCTGGGTGTCGGTAGTCTCGCCGGAGGCACCAACAGAATAGACCCCCTACATCTCTTATATTGACGACGAAAAGACTCCTTTGGGTGGCGAGGCACCTTTGACCTGGGTGTCGGTAGTCTCGCCGGAGACACCAAACAGAATAGACCCCCCTACATCTCTTATATTTGCGACAAAGAGACTCCTTTATATAGGATTCCAGACCTATTAACGAAATCTTTACTAGAAATCTTGTATTCCATTAATTTATTGCTTGACGGGTATCTATAAACCTCATATATTTCGTTACTTTTTTACACAAAATTTCCTTCTAAGGTTTATTAGATGCATCTATAGGACGGGATGTCTTTCTCTCGTATCGGGGTGGAATTTATACCGGGCACGAGTCGTCGTACTGTGCGCTCTGCGCCACTCCCCTCCCCGCGACCCCACATGGATGTCACTCCTTTGGCCTGTCTGCGGACTGTACTGTGCGCTCTGTGGCACACCCTTCACCACGACCCCACATGGATGTCTCTACCTTGGACTGTCTGCGGACTCGGTCCGCAGGTACCAGTTGTAGGTGTCGGAACTCCGTTCAACTGGCTTGTCTGGGACCCACACGACACCCCTCCTGTCACAAAAAGGAGACCCCAGAAGGAAGGTTGTCGGGTAGCGAGTTCGGAGTAGTACTCTTTTACAGTCTGTCTGAGATGGGTTCCTGTTACATATTCTAAGGATCCTTAATGAAGTGTTGGTAGTTCCAGTGGTTTCGTTCCTTTCTGACTCGTTGTTAGTGCGGGCTCTTCTAGGGTCCCTCTACGCCGTTGGCGGGGTGCCCCGGGACCTACCCCCCTGACCTTTGGCCGAATCCACTTTGCCCTTAAAGTCTTTCACACCTGAAAGCAAGTAGCATTAATGGTTGCGACAAGTGGGCATCACTGCACGCGGTGTGGTGACATTCTACGATTATTTTCCTTTTTACCAAATCCATATATTTTTGAGTGGGTTGATAGAAACGTCGTAAAGACATTTAGACTTAGATAGACAGAATTTTGAAAACTTTCAATTAAAAGTTTTCGTGAAGTACTAGATCTCCCTCCCCAGTATACATGTGGTACCGACTAAGTACAACTACAAACTGTGTTTTGTTGTTTTAAGACATTTCGTTAATAGGAAGTTAATTTTTTATTAAAAAACTTTTTTCAGGTATCTTCTTAAGTTTACTAGTTCATTGGAACTCTTTACAAATTCAAATACTCATTTTTTTGAGGTTAATTTTGTTTCTTTGTATTTTTTTCTTCTGACGTCTATACGAGATAAGGGGTACTACTTAGCTACACCTCAAACATTAGGAGAAAAGAAAACGATGTTTTGACGTCTACTTAATCATATTCGAAAGAATTTCAAATAGAAAAGTTATATGACCAATTTAAAGTAAAAGGAAAATGAAAAGGACAGAGGTCTTCGACTGTTCCTTTTTTCTACTTAATTTTGAAAACATCTAAACGTCAAAAAGTATTTAATGGTTCGGTATTTTCGTAGTCGTTTTTTAACTTCTGTCATTAAATCAGATCGAAATAATGATTACGTACTCTTTACGTAAATTCGTTAAATTTAATTAGCCTACTCGTGATGTCGTTATTTTGACGAGGGAAAAAAGATTCAGTTTATACACGTAAAATATTTTGTTGATATCGAAAATCTCAGGTACCGTCTGTCGCCAATTAGTGCTACCTTCACGTGGGTCCAGTCGATGGTAAAGAGGTCGGTCCTTGTGGAGGGAGGTTGGGAAGAGTCGGGCCGGTACCTGAACAGATTACCGGGTCCGGGACCCAAAGAGACTATAACAACGAGAATATCAAATAACTACCCAATTTCAAATAATATAAAGAACTTAATTTCATTAAAGAGAGAGGATACATTCGATTAAGCAGTTGTTTCTGTCCTTTAAAAAGGTCTTTCACCTTTAAAGGTTCACCTTATGTACGCACAAATAGGAGTGTTTACGATGACGAGTACTGTGAAATCCGAGTAAATGCCTGTACGGAAGTCGAGGAGGCACAAATCTTCCTCGTGGTGCACTCAGTTGTACAGACTCTCTCTCCGTTCCTGTTCGGAGAGAAACGTCGACTGGAGGTGCTCGTTTGACGAAGGACCGAGGGGGAGGTGGGGGTGGGGGTAGGGGGCAACGTCCTGGCCAGGAAGGTCGACTTGTGTCTAGGGGGGTGCCGGACTAAAGCGGAATCAGTGGAGGGGCTTCCGGGCAGAGGTTTATGTCAGCGTAGGACACCAGGCCTACAGTCATATGTGCAAAAGCCAACAATAGCAACGACAAATCGGCGATTCAACACAGACTGAGAAACACTAGGGTTCCTGACGTATAGCGGTCTGAGGAGGTAGACGACCCGAGGAGTCCGTTCTTGTGACCTCACTCGACAGCAAAGGAAGAGGTCCCCTAGAAGGGGTGGGTCCCTAGCTTGGGCGGAGAGGCCTCCGACGACGTGACGTCCCGCCTGAGAAATGACGGGGACCCCCTCGGGGACGCGTGTAAACCCCCCTGTGCTAAGTCAGGTACTGAGAGACCGGGAGTTTAATTCCGGTTCTTAGGTAAAAAATTTTGTTAGGGACGTGTAAACACAAGTAAAAAAGTTCTTCTGTCTACAACGACGATTCTTAGTCAAGGGTGATTTATAAATTTTGATTTTGGTTTTACAATGTACGAAGACTTATGTCGATAAAATGTTCGTTTCATATTAAAGACCAAGGAAGATCTCTAGTCTAGACAAACGTACTACCCGAGTAAGGAAGTCACTTACCCCGAATAAATCTTGTTTTACAGTCTGCCCCAACTTCTCTCTTTTTGTCGTCCTACCGTCCACAAGACTGGGATTTAGTCTATTTTTTTTCTTTTTGTGCCATGCGTAAGTCGATCTTCGTTGGAGAATAAAATGAAAAACTGTATATGTGTACTTAAATATAATTTACTTTCAAATCGTATTTCTGTTTACCTGAGTTCTCACAGTGCAGAGTTTTACGACTACGAGAGTGTGAGGGAAGATTGTTTTACGTACAGAGGGAAAGTCTTTATTTGTTCGTAGACACGTCCGAAGTCGGAGCAGTAGCTCCAGACGGCGGGTCCAGCCCTCCGCAGAACCAACAAGTCTCTGGCGAAAGGGGTGCCTCTTACACACCTGGGATTCCACGGGTGTCGGACAGCGGTGAAGTCACGAAAGGGTAGCTCAGAAACTCTTCTATAGAAAGAGGAAGGTGAAATTCAACTTAAGACTATGTAAACCCTCCCCTTTTTTTAGAGTCAAAGAAGTTCCAAAGTTTCAGGTCACGAGTCTCGTTTACGAGTCCGTTCCACTGAAGACATCGGGGTAGTGCAAGAAGTTTTGTATGGACAGAGACGACTCACCACAGTGACTCGGGAGTCGAAGTTGGGCTCATCTCCGACAAACGTGGGGGAATGGAGTGGGGAGAGACGTGTGGGGAAAGACATGTGGGGGAGAGAGACGTGGGGAGAGAGACTTGGGGGAGAGAGATATGTGGGGGAGAGACGTGTGGGAGAGAGACGTGTGGGGGAGAGACGTGTGGGTGTCCGTCCAGGATGACTGGTGAGGTAGGATAGTCGGGGCAAGTCGGGAAGAAGACGCGCAGGGTGCAAGACAGGACGTCGGAGGTTCAGTGTGACGGAACGCGACACGGAAGGGAGGCGAAGGAGCAGGACGTAAAAGTCCCGTCGAAAGACATGTCCGTGACGTCGACACGAGGCACGACGAGATGACTTACTCCAAGATATGTATTTTTCTTATATACATACTTAGCCTTTAGCCATCGGAAAATTTACGACGGTTTAAAGTGGGATTGGTCCTTCTTGCGACGGACTTTACAGTCGTGTCTTCTCTTACCGTGTCTACTTCACTAAAGTGAGGGGATTTTGGGTCGGAGTCATAAAGAAGACGACGTCTTGAACAGTGTTTTAGTGATCCAGGAAGACCTCACTTAATCAGAGGTAGACAGACGTAGGGAAAATGGAACGTCCAGGTGTCGTCTCCTTTGGAGACTCCAAGCCACGTCTCTTTTCTCCTGTACGGCCTATCCTCCGGGGAAACACGGACCTTCCCCCCGAACGGACAAGACTGGGCCTGAGAGTCAAGTTGTCGGTTCCGAAGGGACTTACCGTCCCCAGACGTCGACCTCCTTATGCCACGGGGTCGGATCTCCGTGTCCGTCACTCGGCTAAGTCTCCCGTTCACCCCTGTGCTCCCGTGTCTTACCCGGACTGGAGGACCCGTCTCATCACTGGGGTGGACGCTGGTACACGACTAGGGTCTCGACTCTGACACGGTGGAGGGTGCCTTTCCCCTGAGAGTCCGCGGCAGTTCCAATACCCGCACCTTCGTCCTCCAACAACCTCCAATGACCACCCGTCCAGAGATTTTCGTCCGCCGACACCGGTGTCCCTTCATTCGTGTCTTCCCAGTCTTCACACCCGCAACGACTGAGACTTCTACTCCGGTCCGGAGGTCGGTTCCTGGGCTGGCGGAGACCCTGGGTCCTTTCCGTCCTCGTCTGAGTCTCGGAGGTGCTCTCTGGTCGGACGTGTGTGGAGTCGAAATTGGTCACTCTGGTTCAGACGGAAGACCGGAGGTCCTGACCTTCTACTACCCAAGTGCAACAAAGTTTGGTGATTCAAACACAAATAGTCAATACCGCCGTTTTTCGTTTGGTTGTGTTACACTTTTTCTCGTTTTTGGTGTGTAGGGTAGACTCTCCTCGTTCGTGGAGCGGACTAAAAACAGTCACGTTTTTGTCTCCGATGTAACGTAGTACTTACGTCTGACAATCTCTTCAGTATTAGTAGGTAAAAAATACTCGACGGAGTCAAAAATTTATGACCTTCTGTCGAAGTCCTTCCTGGTTGGTACTACTCTTAGTCTTTTTATGCCAACGTCTGTCTCCCGACTAATAGTGTTGGTCCTTCAAAGACGTAGCACCAGACCATCCTTGTTGGAGGTGAAACTCATTAAGGAACTCAAAGAAAAGAGAGTCTTCCTAGTGCATAAAAATAGATTCACGTCCGTTTTAGAGACACTTCCTGAGCAGAAACATTAACCGTGTCAGCAACAACGCCTAATTTTCAAGAGACGACCTTTTTCAACATTATGGAAACTTTAGTTTTGTAATCCAGTTCGGACATTCTTAGCAACCCACGACAGAAGTGAGTGGCCTCACATTCTACCACATTCGTCGAATGTCTCCCATTGCCTCGGAGTCCCTGAGGACGTTTGACCCCTACAGTCCCTGGGTCTACGGTGAGTGGGTCCTCTCTTTGAGTAGAGGACCTAACATTCCTTCGTAGTAATCTTCCACGAATCGATTACTTGCGATCATTTGTTTAGACAGTGTTAAGTAAAAACGTTCACTAACAGCATAGATCAGTTGCTATGTAACGAGTGTGGAAGACGTCCAATGCATTTCCAACGAGTACACGGTTGTATAAGGGAAGGACTTAAATGGTATTAAAGTGATTCCCTTCCTTGACATAGAGGATAGAAAAGCCGAAGAGGACTTCACGTCTCCCACCACGAGGCGGACACTACACGATTTGACGGACCAGTAATGTGTGAGTACTGGGGAAGGAGGTTTGGACGAGTTTAGACAAGAACTGAAAAGCAATAGTTGTCAGTTAGTTAAGAGAGATCACACCAGCACTCCCCAGATTTGATGTGGGGAGATGTGACCCGTCTTTGATCCTAAGTGACACTTAGCTCGGCAGTCGATACGGCGTCGAAAGGGGTAGCAAACCCTTCTCCGGACATCGACTAAAGACCAACTTTAGGAGAGACTTCTGGTTGGAAACGAAGAAGTCCGGGGAGGGAGGAGGGACGGGGAAATAAGGACCCAGTTCCCGTTCCCCACAAGGGGCACTGTTTCCGACCTGGGGGGTCTACGTGTCGCGTCCCCAAGCCCTGTTGGGAGCACGGGTGTCCCCGTCGGGTCCCGAGGGAGGCGGAGAGAGACGGAAAGAGGTAGCCCGAGGGTTGGAGAGAGAGAGAGAGAAAGAGAGAGAGAGAGAGAGGGACCCTGTCCGAGACGAAAACGTGCTGAAGTGGACTTCCGACTCTCGTCGTCCAATGTTTAAGGTACCGGTTTCCGCCTAGTACATCTCCGACGTAGTTAATTGTGGTAGAGTCAAACTCCGAAGAGTAATTCGTTGAAGACAAGACCGACTTCAAGATAAAGTCCTTCATCGCCCTCTTTCCCGTGAACTAAGGGTGGATTTAGTCTCGACGTCGGTGTGTCTCCCTGTGTCCCTCTGCGGGAGGAAAAGTACCCCTCAGAAGGTGGACGACGAGTCTTAGCGCCGGTCGGCGAGTGACTGCAAGGACTTGTAATTTCTTTTACAAATTAGTTTCTTTGTTACCAGTATTTGTACAGAGATCTGGTCTAAAATTTCTATGGTAAAGTATTGGTCAATTTACCGAGTGTTTGAATAAAGAAATATGTTCTTGTCCTTTAATGAAAAGGTTTAATGTAAGATTTTATATCAGGAAAAAAAGAAGTTTGCGTTTTATAAAGCCTCCCTTCACCGGGACCAACGATTGTCGTGAATTAGCCAGAACACGTCAAAATTGTACCCGCACTTCTCGTGTAAAATTTAACTAAACTCCTGCACAAAAGATGATTCGATAATTGGTCTAATTTGCAGAGTCTCATAAAGAGAAACACGGTAGACACTAAATAAAGCCTACACATGAACATTGGAAAGTTACTTTCATTTCGAAGGTCGGAAGACCTGTCACTGGTGACCGGGTGTCGGGACAAAAGGGACTTCTCTGAGTACCGTTCTTCCCCTGTCCTTCCCCTGAGCACCGTCCTTCCCCTACCCCCTGTGCCGGGGTGGGGGCGGAGTCCGGTTCCTTCCGGTGCGTTCCGGGTCATCCCTCTCCGGAGAACCACGACTCGTCTCGGGTGGTAGGTCTACGAAGAGACGGGAAAGGCAGGTCCTCGACGTTAATGGAAAAAAATTTTTTGAATAAGACTTTACAGAAATAAAAGAAAGTAATAGTCTTTCGTCTAATATGGTTATTCATGACACATAAACACGCAGGACCATGTAATGTTAAGAGTTTCTTCTAGTAAGATCTACCGCAAAGGAAAAAGTAGAAGAGCCGAGGCGCGAGGACCGTCGGTCAAAAGGGGAGAGCCGGGACCGATCAGTCCCACGACTCCTTCCTACGACCCTGAGGTCAGGGGGTTTCGGACCCGAAAGACGTCCGGACCTCGAGTCCGACCGTGGAAACCTTTCGGCCCGGAGTGGTGACGGGTCCCCGTGGACCCCCAGGTGGGCGTCAGTCTGGGTAGGACACGGAGAAGACCGGAAGGGCTCTGTTGGCCGGTGCGGTCCTGCCTTGACGGAACGGGTGGGAGCCGTCGACCGCCCCCCCCCCCCGCTTCTGGCCCCCGGTGAGCTCCGGGGGAGGCGGGCCTGGGCTCGGGGTCCCCGCAGTGAACTCAGGACTGGGAGACCGGTGGACCGAAGGAGTGGACCTACCATTGTACCCTCTGTCCTCGGGGCTTTCCCCTACCGCCGTCTTGGTCCCACTCAGCCTCCCCGGGGCGAGAGTGGAGTGGGGCGTATTTGGCAGAGTGGAGCGAACACACTGAGCCTAGTCTGTCAAGTCCATTGAGAGCCTTCGGTCCGAGTGTCGCCGCCGACTTTAAAGTGAACTGAACCGTCGACGTTCGGAACTTCTCGACGCAGGACAGAAGCATTCAAGTTGAAATAAACCAATAAATATTTTGTTCTATGAAAGTAAAGTTAATATTAACGAAATACCCAATTAATAGTGTTACTAATATACTTATAAATTATGTTAAAATACCACAAATGACTGTCATAGAACTTTTAGTCGACGACTCATAATTACCCGGTTACAATTGTTAAATATAAGTATCTACGTCGAACTGAGAGTCATCGTTGTGACCGACCTTTTATATACTCGTGACCCTCAAGCAGATTCGTTAAGAAAGGAAGATGTTTTGATGCTTGTCGAATATACATACTCTCAAAGATTCTAGAAATAGAAACAGCACAACTAGAACCTTAAACCCGTCAAACAATTCTTTCTCACCAAAGGGACAGATCAGACGGGACGTGTCCTGGGAACTGAGCAAGACCTGGTCCTGAGTCGAGTAGTCTGTGTCTGCAGTCACATTAATCTGTGGGGAACGTGACTCCAAACTCGCCGAATTAAAATCTCGACTAAAAGGTAATTGTAAAGTCGGAACACTCTTAAAGGTCCCACCTATTTCAATTGGCCAAACTCGACGTAGAGCCACCATGAAGAGGAAGCACCTCCACCTGTACGAGTATTTGGTGTATTGGTCTATGTCCAATCCTGTCTTTCACAGACGGGTGGAACGGTCGTGAGTGAGTCCCTGTGACGGTAGGACACGGGAGTAGGGTTGTGGTGAAGACACAGAATATCAAAAATAAAATCATTATATAACCTCATCTCGACCAAACGACACAACACGATTGAAGTCCGTCACCTCACTAAATCGAGATAAATGTACACATACATGCGAGAGGTACGCTTTGTCGACCGAATCTTGGGTTGTAAGTCTTTTTGATTCTGATACCATAGCCCAGGGTAGTGAAGTACCGTTTATCTACCCCTTTGTTACCTTTGTCACTCTCTGAATTAAGAGAACCCGAGGTTTTAGGGACGTCTACCACTGACGTCGGTCCTTTAATTTTCTGTGAACGAGGAACCTTCTTTTAGATACTGGTTGGATCTGTCGTATAATTTTTCGTCTCTGTAATGAAACGGTTGTTTCCAGATAGATCAGTTCCGACACCAAAAAGGTCCTCAGTACATACCTACACTCTCAACCTGATATTTCTTTCGACTCGTGACTTCTTAACTACGAAAGCTTGACACCACAACCTCTTCTGAGAACTCTCAGGGAACCTGACGTTCCTCTAGGTTGGTCAGGTAGGATTTCCTTTAGTCAGGACTTATAAGTAACTTTCCTGACTACAACTTCGACTTTGAGGTTATGAAACCGGTGGACTCCACTTCTCGACTGAGTAAACTTTTCTGGGACTACGACCCTCTCTAACCCCCGTCCTCCTCTTCCCCTGCAGTCTCCTACGCTACCGACCTACCGTAGTGGCTGGGCTACCCGTACTCCGACCCACTTGAGACCCTCGACCACTACCTGTCCCTCCGGACCGCACGACGCCCAGTACCCCAGCGCCTCAGCCCGTGCTGACTCGCTGACTTTTGTTATGACGCACGCAGCTGAGGAGAGGCTCGAGAAGAGGTAGACCCAGCAGCTCTCACGACCCGTCTCAAAGGACACGACGCGTCGTCCAGGAACGACGAGTAGACGACACAACAAATACTTATCGTCCCTCCGAAAGGACCACCGAGTCTACCATTTCTTAAACGGGTGTTACGGTCTCTGGACCAAAACTAGAGACCCAGTCCTTCTTGGGGACCTCTTCCTTTACCTTTGGGTGAGGTAATAAGAACGGACCCTTTAGGGTACCTGTCTCCTCGGGCCACCCGATGTCAGGTGCCCCAGAGTTTCGCAGCCTGTGCTGACTCACTGGTTGAGAGAGTGGTGAAAAAGAGTCACCCGTGCACAGGTAGGGTTGGAGGTTTAGACGAGAGGGGTGTGAATGGGCGACACCGTTGGTGTCCGAACGGAAGATACAGACGCTCAGACAAAGACGAAACATTTATTGAAGTGAACATAGTAAAATTTCATAAGACGTGTATTCGTTATAGTGCTCCTATAAACAGAAAGAGACTAGATAATGTGGCTCACACTATAGAGGTCCAGGTGGGCACAGAGGAGCAGTGGAGTGAGAGAAAACGACTGACTCATCTAAGGAGACATATGTCCCTGGTGTAGCAGAAACAGGTAGAAAGACGACTGCCTGTGGATCCAGAGAGGGAACAGAACCGACGACATTTGTCGTGACGTTACCTCTACATCTTCTTAATTCAATTTTGTAAGAGGTTGTGGTATTCGTTTTCATTTGAGTTTTACCTAACCTTTCGTTTTCACTTTCGGCGAGTCAACACAGGTGGAGAAACGTTGGGGTAGGTACCCTAAGAGGTCCGGTCCTATGGCCTCACCCGTCGGAAAGGAAGAGGTCCCCTAGGAGGGTCGGGTCCCTGACTCGTGTCCATCAGACGTCCTGTCCGTCTAAGAAGTGGTCGACTCGGTGTCCCTTCGGGTCCTTGTGACCTCACCCACCGGACAGGGAAGAGGTCGTCTAGAAGGACTGGGTCCTCCAAAACAGGATTCCTGACATAATCTCCTTTTATGTCCGTCTTGTGAGAGAGTGTATTTATCGTCGTCATAGAAAAAGCCAGGTAGAGGACCCCTTTACCTTTATTTTTGGTTTTATTTGTTTATCCTGGATTAATTTGAGTTTTCGTAAAAGTGTCGTTTCCTTTGGTACTTACTTTGTTTTTCTATTGGACGTCTTTTATAAGGGATTGCTGCGTGGGCTGTGTCCTAATCGGAGGTCCTAAATCTTTGTCGAGTATTTCGAGACATAGTTTTTCGTGGTGAAGACAGACGTTTCGGGCAGACGGGACCCGACCCCCTCGACCGGACCAGTGGCGAACTTAACGACGGCCAGAGGACTTCGGCGCCACCTCTCACTGTCACACCGTCTTGGCGTCCCGTCCGGCAGCCCGGGCCCGGGGGGACAGGGGCGGTGGTTGGCGGACGTCCCAGACGACCGGCGTACCGAAGGGAAGGGCAGGAGCGGGGGGTGGAGCCGGGGACTGAGGTGCAGGACCCTCGTACCCCGGAGGACCACGTCCCCGGGTCGAAGGGTCCCTCTGCTCTTGTCGGTGAGTCCTGTATTGTCGGTGTGACCCGGTCGGGACCCTTCGGTCCAGAGGACTCCGACAGGACCCACAGTGGACGGGACTCGCCGGCGCCCTGAACCGGGGCGCTGCCCCCGGGGACTCCAGTGGCACTGGTAGCTGGGGACAAGTCGAGGGTCCCAGAGGTTTGGTCGTGGGGAGCGGACCTGAGGTCGGCGACGCAGGTCCAAAGTCCGGTCAGACTCTCGTTCTGTGTGTGTGTCATCGAAGCCTTGCAGACGTAAAAAAGGACTTCTCGCCCCTACTTTGTTCTATTATGTCTCTTTCAAGGACGGGGTGCGATACGCGAGTTCTCTAAAATGACAGACTCCAGTCAAACCTCTAAGAGACGTTTGTCTTCGGGTCAAAGACGAAGTACGACAGGTCTGGGGTCCACCGGGACGACCTCCAGCGTCCCAGTCGTCTCCTGAGTCCAAAGATTTCTCTTCAGTCACTTCCCAACTGGACTTGGGGCGGAACTGGGTCCGGACCTCTCACTGCTGGAACTCGAGGTAATCTGAACCAGTGACGTCGAGGTAGGGTTGTGACTCCCCTAAAAGTCGAATTTTTACGCTCTGCACAAAAACGTATTGAGGACAAAACACGCTTATCGGTGTAAAGAAATTAAAGAGACAGGAAAGAGTCCGAAATGACAAAAGGAAAATAAAACTCTCTACTTTACGTAAGTACGAGACAGTTCTTGCGGGGCTCCTTAAGTTTTGGAAAAATACACGTCCTCCTTCCGTTATCTTTTATTTCTTTACTTTGAACCCCTGAAATTTTAAGATGCAGATACTACTCTCTTCGATTCTCGTCGGTATGTCATTTCAGACGTGGAG
Organism: Capra ibex; assembly: GCA_006410555.1. Classification (NCBI taxonomy): domain Eukaryota; kingdom Metazoa; phylum Chordata; class Mammalia; order Artiodactyla; family Bovidae; genus Capra; species Capra ibex. Next base: position 79,090,259 of record SJYO01046538.1, on the reverse strand, counting down.
ACAAGGTCGATGCGGGCACAAAAAGAGGTACATACATTCGCTTATTGGGCCGTTTCTCTTTAGAGTGTATGGTCGAGACGACGACGACGACGGCGGCTCAGCGACGTCAGCACAGGCTGGGGCACCTGACGTCGGGTCGTCCGAGGAGGCAGGTGTCCTAGAAGGTCCGTTCTCGTGGCCTCACCCCACGGTAGCGGAAGAGGTGATGGTCGAGATTGTGTAAAATTTCCTTTGGAGACCTTAAGGGATTAGTTCGTCGGAGAGAAGCGTAGCGATCGAGTAGTGGCTGGTAATCTGTTCGAATTGGGGTCGGGACTTCCAGTTTCGAACTGACACGAAGCCAAGTCACTCCTGGCGGTAGGGCACTACTTCGGGAATCTCTCCGGGTTCACTGACTCGCTCGATGTCGAGTGTGTCAGCTAAGTGTGCACGAGAGACAAAAATGCCCTAGTCTAAGGTAAAACCTTCAGCTGATCACTCCGACCCAAGGACGTGTCCGCACTCGAGAGTCGACGTCCGACCCCAGGAGGAGGAGACTAGGACCCTGGGGTCGGTGTTCCCCGTCCTCTGGGTCAGGTCGGCTCCTACTCTGTGGTGTCGGTGTCGAGGTCCTCTCAGGTCAGCCTATGTTCCTTCGCCTTAGCCACGGGGTACCTACCGTGCCTACAGCGGAGGATTCTCCGTGGGAGACCTAAAGGAAAGTATTTCGCTGGTCCTTTGAGGTCCTGGAGGGTTCCCCTATGAGTAAACGTCGGATCGAGGACGACAGGGACCTCCCCCCCAGTAGAGAGACCTTGAGACCCAAGACGACTCTGGGCTAGTGAGTCCCACTCCCGTGTGCACCGGAGACAAGTCTTAGCGACCACTGTGGCCGACCCGACGTCGCTAGAGTCGCACTTGAGTCCGCCACACAAGTGGGGTGTCTGAGACTCCGACCCAGCACCACCGGAGTCCCTCCGCCGTCACGGGCCCTTCACGGTCACGGGGACCGAGCCACGTCGGGGCTGTCTCTGGACGCCCCGGACCCAGAGCCCGTAGGAAGTCCCCCCAAACGACCTCGTCGAAACGGAAAGGACCTTCTATTTACGGAAATAACCCGAAGGGACCACCGAGTCACCTTTTCTTAGGTGGACGGGTGTGTCCTCTGTGTCCAAGTTAGGGACCCGCCCCTTCTAGGGTGCACGACGCTTCGTTGACTGGGCGCGAGACGTCGATGACTCGGACCCGAGACGCTAGGTGACTTTCTCTGGGGGACGTTACCCTTCGGGGGTCGGGGTTGACCTCTTCGTGGCACGTGTCGTTCCTTCTGGGTCGTGTTGTCCTTGTTTGGTCTGATAGAAATTTTTGTGGAAATGAAGATGTCCTCGGAGTTCCGAGCATGATTTACAAGGGCTAAAAGGATACTGGTAGTATTTCACACAGACAACTATCCCTTCCACTTCGAAGTAGTGCTCAAGACAACGGGGGCTATGTGTGAGTCAGAATTTCGGGGGGAAGGTGTCGGGGGACGGGGGACCAAGAGGTCTCAGCTTCGGGGTTCGTGTCCCCAGCGACCTCCCGTTCGGCGCCGGACCTCGGCTCAGGATACCCCGCCAGTCTGGGGGTGGGGTCCCTCCTGTCGATCACCGTCTCTTGCGAGGTTGTGCTGCCACCTGCGGTCTGGCCCCTGAGCCCGGCTCGGCCGGGACGCGGGGCCCGGGGCGCCCGCGGACCCTTTGTTGGTCACGAGGTGGACCCCTCCTGCCTTTTCCGGTCGAGCCCTTTGTGAGTCCGTGTTGACTTTCGATCCTTTGCCAGAAGTCCAGTGGTAGTCCTCAAGTCGTCTAGTTGTGTCATTCTGTCCACGAAGGGTGTGCCGTAGGAACACTGAGCCTACTTTTTGGGCACGGGCAGAGATTCTGACCCTACCGCACTCCGAAGGAAATGTAGGTTTGTTGTCTGCAGAGGAAATAGAGCTCTCGTTTCCTGTAGTGCCGTGTGTGTAGGACTCGACTTCCGTGCACTTTGGTTCCAGCAAGGGTCTCCTACACTTCAGTCTTTGCACAGTTCAGGAAATTTTCCTTTCGGACAGGAAATACACTATTAATCGAGTCAAGTTTCTCGTTGAGGCGACAGACTTCCCTTTCTTTACAAACTCTTCTGAATGTCCTCTGGGACCCCGTCCTTTGCGTCGGGGGGGGGGAGGCGGACGCCCCCTGAGTCTTCGCAACGGAAAACCTCCGACAGAGGCGAGCACCCGACCTTTCGCGTCGGGTGTCTTATTTCACTTTAACCAAATACAAAGGAGTCATTAGTACAGACTGTCTTATTAAAAAGTCATCGTTTACGTTTACCATTTGGAAATCTGCTATGTTCGTTAAGACTTCACAGACGAGCGTTTTAGTGGACGAAGGAACCTCAAGTTATACGCTTCTTGCAACCATACATTAAATCGTGGATACTTACTTCAGTCAAGAAGTATCTGTAGTCGAGTGTTATAGAAATAATTAATACCTACCCTTGCAACGTAACTACGAAACACAGGTTGAAGAATGTCCTGACAGAGATGCCATTCTCTTACGAAGACGCCTACTTGTCCCTGCGGGAGGTCGAAGAGCCTTGCGCGGGCGCTCAGCCACGGACGGGCCGTCCTTTGTCGCGAACGCGGCTGAGGGTGTCGGCGGAAGTGGGCCGTCCTAAAATCTTGTCGGCACAAGACAGCGTGTTGTGCTAAAAATCCAAGATTGATCAACTTATTTACAGAACCAGTTAGGTCCTCGGAGACGTGGGTCCAGTCGGGTGCGAATTACTTGAGAAATACATTCTAATCCTTCTCCTCCTTTTAGAGACTGGGGGTCCCCAGTCGGTGGGGGACCCCGTCCCTGAGGGCATGCTCTTTGTCCCAGTCCCGTCCAGACGACGAATTGCACTTCCGAGACACAACGGTTTGCCACCGTCTTGTTGCCTTTGTGTAGGGGACGTATCTCCATAGAAGTTTGTGAAGGACATCATACCATCAGTCTTGTGAGACTTCTCGTCGAAGATTGTCTAAGTTTGTCTTGAAATTTATACACCAAACTATACCGTTTTGTGAAAAATTTACATGAAATCGATGTATTATTGACATTATAAAGACAAAATATAAACTAAAAGACAACTTGAAAAAAGTAAACGGATTTTTATGGAAAAAAACTTTGAGTTAGAAGTACTGGAAGTACGAGTTTTAGCAGTATATTTTGAAGATTTCACTATTACTATGTACAAAGGATAATTTTAGACTTCACCTTTAGACTCGGTTTTGAAAAAAAATGTAGTAAAAAGACCACTTTGATATAAATCTATGTTTAGACGATAAATAGTATTTTGTTTATACAGGTACTAAGTTTCATCTTTATTAAAACGTTAATTCTTAAAAGGAAGAACTCTTTTGAGTCTTACTTTCTTGTAAACGAAAGCATAGAGAGATAAGTGTTACTGTTGGACCTGCAGAGAGAACCCTAAATTATGCATACAACATACGTCCAATCACTGGCACTACGAAGGAAGAACCGGGAATTCACGTAAAGGACTGAGTGACCTTCTTCTGCTACGCCGACGTCAAGGGACCGAAACGAAAGTCGGGACGTAGAATTAGGTCGTCGCTTTGGCCTCCCTCAGACGACGGCGGCGGCGACTCAGCGAAGTCAGCACAGAGTGAGACACGCTGGGGTACCCGACGCCGGGTGGTCCGAGGGGGCAGGTGAGGTGGTGGAAGATTTTGGGTCCGAGGACACTGAACTCAGTGGTGAGTAGTCACGCTCTTTGAATACAGACTACTCCTATTTCCTGTGGTCTAGTGACGGGTCACTATTTAATACACGACAAAATTCTTCAAAGAAAGGATGCTCATTTTAATAGTCTGAAAATTGCGACTTTTTCGTTTGTCTCTCAAAACCACGTCGACTCCGTCTATGTCGCTTTATGGTCTCTGAGACTCGAACACTCGTTCTCTACGGTCGCGGGGACGTGGGGCCCCCGACCGCAGACTCCAGTCCTAGGTCCCCCCACCCCGTTCCCGGGACGAGTCCTGTGTTAGAAGGGAGGGACAGGAGTGGGCACAGGAGTGGACCGTCCCCCGTCTCCCGTCCCTCGTCCCAGAAGGGAGTCACAGGAGTGGGCCGTCCCCCGTCCCAGAGGGGAGGAGAGGAGTGGACCGTCCCCTTTCCCCCGTCCCCCGTCCCAGAAGGGAGGGACAGGAGTGGACCGTCCCCTTTCCCCCGTCCCCCGTCCCAGAGGGGAGTAAAGGAGTGGACCGTCCCCCGTCCCAGAGGGGAGGAAAGGAGTGGACCGTCCCCTTTCCCCCGTCCCCCGTCCCAGAAGGGAGTCACAGGAGTGGACCGTCCCCTTTCCCCCGTCCCCCATCCCAGAAGGGAGTTACAGGAGTGGGCCGTCCCCCGTCCCAGAGGGGAGGAAAGGAGTGGAACGTCCCTCGTGAGAGACCCCAGACGGAGTGGTCCCTGGAGCAGGGTAATCCTTCGGGGAGGTAGTCGAGGTCGTAGTGTAACCCTCACTTCTACGGTCGCACACCTAGACCTCTCTGCGTCTGTGGGTCTCGAGTCGGGCAACAATGCTCCTGAAACTTCCTTCTCTGTGTTCGTTTCCGTTTCCTTTCGTGCGATCCCAGTGTGCGCAGGCCCTCTTCCACCGGCACAATTTAAGGTACATTTTAAATCGATTCCTTAGTAAGGGTAGGGAGAGAAAGGGACAAGTAGGAAAATAAACAAGTTAATTTGTTCTGAAAAGATTTTTATATAAAGTATTCTTCTTTCATTTCGTAACGCGAAAAAAGGGATTAAATTTTTTATCATCTGACTGAGACAATGGTCGATGTTACTTCATTGGCCCGGTTCGAATCGAAGCCTGTGCTTGTCGACCCTTTGGGCCGTCTTGCACGCTCTGTCGACGGGACCCGCGATAATGGGGGGCGCGCGGCTAAGAAGAGCGGAGAGAAGGTAAAGTGGTAGAAGTGAGGCAAGGGAGAAATAAGTAGACTAAAAATTACGTTACAAAAGCCAACAAAGAGCAGAAAGAAGTTACGATGTCAAAAAGCAATAAAATTACTGAGGACAGAAACAGGTAAAGATATTTGGACTTACTTTCGCAAAAGAAGAATGCTGTTTGCGAACCACTCCGACACATTGGATGACGGATCGTGACCCGAGTCCGAGAGAGGCGAAGTACCACTGAAAGAGCGTCTTTGAGAGTCGAAAGCTCGGAGGAAAACACAAAAGAGGGTCGTTCCCAGAAAGGGCTGAAAACGACGGAAGAGGCCGAGCGAGAGTCAGGTCTCCGACAACCGCCACCGACTATTCTGATAACATTGCTCTTCCCGAGCAAACGTGGAGACAAAAATCGAAGGAGAAACTAGAACACTCTAGACCCGAGAGGGTACGTAGGTGGGGGACGGAGACATCCTGAGGAGAGGAGGGGGTCTTCGTATCGGTGGGCGTCTGACGAGGACCTGGGGGTCCTCGAGTCCACGGGGGACTTGGGAGTCCATGACCTGGGGTTCAGGAGTCCGGGGTGACTTAGGAGTCCATGACTGGGGTCCTCGAGTCCAGGGAGGACTTGGGAATCCATGACCTGGGGTCGAGGAGTCCAGGGGGGACTTGGGAGTCCATGACTGGGGTCCTCGAGTCCACGGGGGACTTGGGAGTCCATGGTCTGGGGTCGAGGAGTCCAGGGGGGTCTTGGGAGTCCATGACCTGGAGTCGGGGAGTCCAGGGAGGACTTGGGAGTCCATGACTGGGGTCCTGGAGTCTAGGTGGGACTTGGGAGTCCATGACCTGGAGTCGAGGAGTCCAGGGGGGACTTGGGAGTCCATGACCTGGGGGTCCTCGAGTCTAGGGGGGACTTGAGAGTCCATGACCTGGGGTCCAGGAGTCCTGGGGGGCTTGGGAGTCCATGCCCTGGGTCCAGGATACTAGGACGAGACTCGGGAGTCCATGACCTGGGTCCAGGATACCAGGACGAGACTCGGGAGTCCATGACTGGGGTCGAGGAGTCAGGGGGGGTTAGAGAGTCCGTGGCAGGCGTCGAGGAGTCCTGGGGGACTTGGCACCGGGTCGGCGTAGCAGAGTCCGGGGAGCGAGGACGACACAGGTGGGACGCGACGAGCCCTGTTCGAGGAGGACGGGAGTGAGGGGTCGAGGTCCGTTTCCCAGCGGGTTCCACCTGTGTGTCATCCATNCGGGAGTCCATGACTGGGGTCGAGGAGTCAGGGGGGGCTAGAGAGTCCGTGGCAGGCGTCGAGGAGTCCTGGGGGACTTGGCACCGGGTCGGCGTAGCAGAGTCCGGGGAGCGAGGACGACACAGGTGGGACGCGACGAGCCCTGTTCGAGGAGGACGGGAGTGAGGGGTCGAGGTCCGTTTCCCAGCGGGTTCCACCTGTGTGTCATCCATAAATGAATAAAACTGGTCAATCGGTAAGTAACAAGTCAATCTTTCTTTTTCGCATGAATAAAAAGAGATTTCTCCTTAAAATATTGCACTCTCTATGTAAATATCGGTAAGGGGTCATTCATGACGAGTTGATTTGAAATAGACATAAAATTATTGAGAGAAATAGATTCTTATCCAGTACAACCACTCCTTTTCTTCACACTGACACTAACTTATCATAAAGAAAGGAAGTCGTGGATTTACTCGTCTGGGATAAGACTATTAGGAACTGTTTGTGAAAATTTAGTTAGACCTGTCGAACTCGGGCATCTCTGTATCCCAAAGGATGTATGTATGTGAATCTGTTTCTTTATCCTCGGAAGTCCTCGAGTACCTTGGTCCCGACTCTGCCAGGGGCTCGACGCGTACGTCCGAATCACCCTAAGGCACGCCTGAAGTGCCGGCCAGAGTACTCGACGGTCGTCGGCCTACGACGGAGGAGTCGGTGGACTCGGGGGAAGTAGACGACGACGCCGAGAGTGCTCGACTGAGGGAAGAAAGAGTGGGGTGAGTCGGCGAAGAAATACTGCTGTGAACGACATAACACAGACGAAGACGGGACAGGTTTCCTATAAAGGAAAATAGTCGTATAATTTTTAATTGTAAAATAAGTTCACTACTTAGAGATTCTTTACAAAAAATTCGTCCACTTTATTAAAGGTCCAAGTGTAGTCTTCAGTAGTTCTGTGTTTCAACATAAAGGGTTTAACGAAAAAGGAATTTAATGTAGATTTCGCTTTTCTTTAGAGTGATTTCCTGTTTCCCCCAAACTAAACGACACGTAGATGTCTTGGTCCAGTATTTCCTTCGCTGGCTCTTTTCGCCGAATGGGTTCACCCGTTTCCTCCTCGCAGACAGGTTTCTACGGCACCCATGGTGCCTCTGGAACCGGTCTAAGGAGAGCCCGAGGGGCCTACCCCTCGGACCCCGGAGGAGTGATACGTCTCCAGAACCCGGACCTCGCCCTCAGTCCGGCTCACCCTACGACGAACAGAGGGAGTCTTCTGTCTTCCCACAGAGAGAAGCACCCCTCTTCCTCTTCTCCCGCGACGACGGGCGACCTCACCCACTCTGGTCAATCTGGGGTTTGGTCAGGGGAGGAGTGCCCCAAGTGTCTGAGCCGCGACAAGAGTCACGGGGGGTGTCGGAGGTCGTGGAGGGCGACGGGGGTCGCGGGGGGCGACAAAGGTCGTGGAGGGCGACAAGGGGGTCGTGGGAGGATGACGGGGGTCGCGGGGGGCGACGGGGGTCGTGGAGGGCGACAAGGGTCGTGGAGGGCGACGGGTGTCGTGGGGGGCGACGGGGGTCGCGGGAGACGACGGGGGTCGTGGAGGGTGACGCTTCGGGACGTTGTGTCTGAGTCTGCACTTTGTCGAAGCGGTAGGGTTCGGCGACCTTAATCACCTGAACAGGTGATCTCATCCATTGTAAAATGGTAATTGGTCGGTCAATCGGAACCAGAAGTAAACCCCCCTCCCCACCTTCTCACGTCGTCCAAGGTCGGGAGGACCCGTCCGCCCGTAGTCCAGTGGACGACCCTACCCGTCCGTAGGTGAGTCGTACTCCGAGTCCTGACGTCAATGATCTTTGTAGGTCCGACAAGGTAGTTGTGTAAGCGTGCAACAGTCACTGGGTCAGAGTCAGGTCCTTCGGGGTGATCCCCTACCTACCGCAGGACGGGAGAAGTACCCGACATTCAGAAAGGTATCGTAGTAAGCTTGCTCCCTGATTGTAGCGAGAGGGAAGGGTTTTCTCGTGAGTCGCACAACAACAAGCTTTGCCAGGACATGGTCCTAAGACGTCGTAGAAATACGTCCCCCACATGTTCCTTCGTTCGTCGATAAGAAGACGCAACCGTGACGGTTCCCCGAGAGAGAAAATTAGATTGAACGCCGCTAATTAAGACCTTCTTTATGTTACCAAACCATATTTATACAGAAAGTGACGAACTGTTACTTTTACGTTCACCTATAAAATTATTGACGAAACAATCATGTCTGTATCTTCCAATCTTAGGGGGGTCAGTGTTCCGACACAGTAGGCTACTGTTTTATGTTCGTCCTAGAGTTCTCAGACTCCAAATTTTAGGATTTGAAGACCACAGGTTCGAGTTACAGACAAAGAGTGTGAAATTATCGGTACGTTCCGACTTCACGTACCCAAAAACTGTTAATATCTTAGTTAAAAGGGACTTTGAAGAGTCTTCTAATGAAATAAGATGGTCAAGAAGTACTTTTCAGTCATACTGAATGAAGAGGTAAGTAAAGATCGACAGGTGTTACATACAAAGTTTTGTCTGCGCACCTGGAGAAAGCAGGTTACTTTCGTCAGCACAAAGTACTCTTTATACGTTATTTAGGACACTGACAGCAAAACCGGTACTAAAGATGAGAGTCTTTTGATATCACTTAAGGTATACCGAGAACTCTCGTAAAATTTTCGAGAAAGAGAGGCCCTTTTTCGAGAGTATTCATACTTATCGGAGAAAAGGTAAGCGCACCGTGTAGACAGAGACATCTACTCTCTCCACCTCTTCGACCGTCGTCCACCTCTTCGACCGTCGTCGAAGGAGTCCACTCTGACGTCCCAGAGTGTCTGCGGGAAGAGGTTCAGACTCGTCGCTCTAACCCGTAGTCTGAGGGAGGGGTGGGTCTCGTAGTCCTTCTGGGGTGAAGAGGCGGACGAGTGGGGGAAGGGGCAGGTTTGTCGTTGGCCGTTCCCAGGGGAGACCGGAAGTGCTCTCTGGAAAATGCGATGAATACGTCCTACTTGTACTTTGTCAGGACTAAAAAAGGTCGACACTTCCTTTTACGGAAGACTACAAATTTTGATGAAAGCATCCTCACCCTAGTAGGCCCGGTATCTAGGAAAAGGACGTCTATAAACGTCCTTTATAAATTACTGAACTTTATAAATTACTGAGAACCTGGCCCTTCCCGATGCACGGGTGTCACATGGACGGTCTCCACAGTCCTCCCATTTCGGACTGACACCTGGGATTTCTCAGTCCCCTTCGTTCTACAGATGTGCGTCTCTTAGCGTCCTCTACTCATCTCTCCCGCCCCAGACGAGTCGACCTGTCCGTCCTGGTCGGCGCGAAAAGTGACTTCTGAAGTGGCAGACGTACCGCGGCACTTAGGAGAGCTCTACTGGGTCTCGTAGACTATCTCTACCCGCCTATCTAGCTATCAGTATATCCATCATCCATCTGCCAGCTATCTAATATCTATCTTTTACCCGAAGGGTCCACCGTGTCACCATTTCTTAGGGGGACGGTCACGCCCTCTGCACTCTCCACGGCCAAACTAGGGACTCAGCCCTTCTAGGGGACCTCTTCCTTTACCGTTGGGTGAGGTCACAAGAACAGATCTCTTAGAGTACTTTTCTCCCTAGAGTACTTTTTCTCCCTAGAGTACTTTTTCTCCCTAGAGTACTTTTGGGACCGTCCGATGTCAGGTACCCCAACGTCTTAGTCTGTGTTGACTCACTGATTTGTTGGGACTACGAGTATGTGAGGGGTGTGCGTGTGAGTGTATGTGTGTACATACGCAGGTGTGTGTGTCTGTGTGTGAGTGTGAGTGTATGTGTGTGTGCGTACATACGTAAGTGTCTGTATGTGCGTACATGTGTAAGTGTGTGTATGTGCGTACGTGTGTGTGTATGTGTATGTGTGTACATGTGTAAGTGTGTATGTTTGTGTGAGTGTGAGTGTATGTGCGTACGTGTGTAAGTGTGTGTATGTGCGTACGTGTGTATGTGTGTGTATGTGTGTACATGTGTAAGTGTGTATGTTTGTGTGAGTGTGAGTGTATGTGCGTACGTGTGTAAGTGTGTGTATGTGCGTACGTGTGTATGTGTGTGTATGTGTGTACATGTGTAAGTGTGTATGTTTGTGTGAGTGTGAGTGTATGTGCGTACGTGTGTAAGTGTGTGTATGTGCGTACGTGTGTATGTGTGTGTATGTGTGTACATGTGTAAGTGTGTATGTTTGTGTGAGTGTGAGTGTATGTGCGTACNGTCAGGTACCCCAACATCTTAGTCTGTGTTGACTCGCTGATTTGTTGGGACTACGAGTATGTGAGGGGTGTGCGTGTGAGTGTATGTGTGTACATACGCAGGTGTGTGTCTGTGTGTGAGTGTGAGTGTATGTGTGTGTGCGTACATACGTAAGTGTCTGTATGTGAGTGTGTGTATGTGCGTACGTGTGTATGAGTGTATGTGTATGTGTGTACATGTACAAGTGTGTGTATGTGTGTACATGTGTAAGTGTGTATGTTTGTGTGAGTGTGAGTGTACGTGTGTACGTGTGTAAGTGTGTGTGTATGTGCACACATACGTAAGTGTGTGTATGTGAGTGTATGTGTATGTGTGTACATACGTAAGTGTGTGTGTGTGTGTGTGTGCGAGGGTGTAGGAGACACGGATTGTGGGGCGACGTTCAACGTCTGTTCCGAGAGAGCTACCGCAAAAGTCGGGCCCGCCCACCCTCGGGTTCCTGTTCGTCTCGACGGACCCAGGACCTCCTTGCCGACTGGGGTGAGACCTCCGAGACCTTCAAAGATCCCCTTCACTTCGGAGTCCTGTACTCGGCAACGTCTCCCCTGGCTTCGGCGTAGAGACCACGACCGTCCGCCCAAGAGGTGACAGTGGTGGTCCTTTCGGGTACGTACTCGCACTCACACGCCCCCCACACGGACACCCCGCACATTCTCGTATACCGTACGACCATTAAAACTTTCAAGAAGACCATCACTTTACGGGTCGCCAGAACCTGACTCTTCCGGGTCCTTTACTCCGTAGTGGTGGACTCTTCCGACCACTCCTAGGAACGTTTCACGTTTCGTTTGCAGAAGGGTCCCAGTGTCACCGACACAAGAACCCCCCCCCCCCTTGGTGATACCTTTCTTTGTTTACTTTTTGTTAGGGAAGTACTCCTCCCTTTGAAACGGTAAACTCGAGACAGGACTCGTCGCGTCTCCGGTGTGGTCCCCTCCGCAACGTCTCTGGGACGGAGGACAGGGGGCTGGCCACGGATGTAAACTATGAAACATGTATTCGAGGAACTCTCGACATAAAAGTCAAGTGTTAAATGAATTCTACACCGTCGTTTATCCAGAGTCAAGACTCTTCCTACTTACATATGGTACTCCGAATTTATTTAGACAAAGTTTTACATCAGTATGGAGATCTCTGTCGAAGGTCTTCACTCATTGAAAGACTAAATGGACATCGACGTTTTTATTTCAGTGGAGTGGACTTAAAACCTCAAAAGAAACAAGTGTGTAGGGAAGGCGTCTACAGACCCGTGGATGAGACACGTCTCGTAAATACCTCACGGTGAGTCCTGTCTTCCCGTCCTCGAAAAGGAAGTCCAAAACACATCTTACCATTGATAGTTTGATCTTTTATAGTTTATCATTGATAGTTTGATCTCTGTTTTCCTGTCTATGTAAGATTCTTTCACTCAAGGTGATTTTTCTTTAAAAGAAAGACTTTCTTTACGGGACTTGCTCTTTAAATTTCATGTCGGTGGAGGACCTACACGTCTATGACCCACTTAAGGTGACTTCTGACAATGAACCTTACTCGTTTACACATTTCTTCGTACACATCCCTACGAGAGACACTGGGAGAGGTCTTGACGTTCCCGGCGCACGTAGACTTCGGAGTCATAATCACTCCGAAGAGGACTCTTTGTCTCGGTGAACCATAGACCCTGTGTGTGTGCTATGTGTGCGTACATTTCTTGACCGGGCACACTACGACCTCCGACTTCACAGAGGTCTACCCGTCCCATTCGGCGGTCGAGCTCTGACTCCTATCTGACCACAAAGAAGGCCCTTTTCGGACACAGGTCTCTCTCCCAGGAGGCCGTCTCCCTGAGGAGCGAGTGAACCCTCTCGTAGACGAGTAGGGTCCGATAACTGACTAAGCTACTCCGGGTGGGTGTGCCCCCTCCTGGTAGACGAAAGGAGTCACTGGACGTTACTCACAGAAGTTTTCCGTCGGAGTGTCTTCGGGGGTCCCGGTGTGGCCCAGTTCGTAGACGAGGGACGTCCTGGGGTAGTCCACCTCCATATTCTATGTGAGAGTGTCATAAGTTGTCACGGTTTGTTCGATTTATATAGACTGCGACGTGGGACTCCCCTAATATATCGTTATCTATACCGTAGTTGAATCTTAGTGTACGTGTTCACAAATTTGCATAAAGTCAACCCTTTCGTAGCATCTCTCATCATCTATCCTTGAATAAAAAGTACATTTGGTGTGAGTGTCCTTCTTGTCATGGACTCTTGTAAATGTAGTTGCCAGTCTCATGAGCGCCTTAAAACTCATTGCAAAGAGACCTAAAGTTTTGTAGACCTAATCGAGTAAAGAAAACTATATGGAACCCTATACATATTCTCTTCTGTCCCCCACTAAAACATTTCTTTGCGGTGTAGGAGATGCTTACGACTTCCGAACCTCAAAGGTCTTATTGAGTAAACCGTAGTTCTAAACTACGTTTGCCTCCTGTTCTCTACAAGGTCCCTACCCACCTTATGTCTCGGCACTCCCCGGGAGTGTCTACGACCTCGTCCACGTCTCGGGCTACCACCAGGTCTGGCGTCGTCCTGACACAGGACCTCCTTAGAAAATGGTTAAAAGGCACGAAACGACACATATATTGGGAGCATTGATCAGGACACAGCTCCTGGCTAAAAACTCCTTTATATAAAGACTGTGGATAACTCGTAGGTTTACAAAACTTTTCTATAGGAACACACTCAAACGTTCCCGTGTCTTAGAAGACCTGTGACTTTATAACGTTTATTATATAACAAGTAAAGATGTCTCGACTAGCGTGGAGGTAGACTATTTCTATTTAGTGGGATTGTATTATTTTGTCGGGCCACCGGTGCGACATACGAGAGGTTCCCCTTCCCACGTCGTCCGGGCAGGGCGAAGGAGGCTCTCGAGAGTCGTGTGAGTAGTGAAATTTTCATACAGCATTTAATTATGTGGAATAAAAGTCATAACGACAAATTCAAGGCTAAAAGATTTGTAAATTTAGGAGTGTCAAGTCTACATTGTTGAACGGAAGACTTCATACTTTCTGTCGGGTACGCAACTGATAAATTATTTGTAAGTGAGACTAAGATGAAGATATGATCCACATACGATCGATTTCTCGACACTTCTACTTAAGTACCCAATTTAGTGGGGTTGCGGAACCGAAGTACTCTTCTGCATGTATTTGCGTGTCGACGTCGTGTCGGTGCTGGACGATGAGCCGAGAGTCCGACGAGGTCTCGACACAGGTCCCCAGACCCCTCGTCACGACTCGGACCAAGAAGATTGGTGTCCGGACCGAGACCGGAGGGTCTCGCCCACGCAGGCGCTCCGTCGGGACGGGACGCGGACACTCCTGTCTACTTGGGGAGTGGGGGATGGGCGGTCACACCGGCTCAGAGGTGGCCGAAGGTCAGTGGACTAGGACCATTTCGTAGTCTCTTCTTCTAAATGCCGCGACAAGGTCCACCTCGGAGCCCTCCACTTTGCGTGCGATTCGACTCTCGATCGAGAAACGGCCCGGTCGAGGCTCCCGAGTGCAAGGGGTGGCCGACGCGCAGAAGACACACGGAAAGGCGGATGCGGACTTTCGACAACCTTTGTGTCGCTCTAGTCTATGTGCTTTGCCGAAACACGTGCACGGACACGCATCCAGATTGTGGAAGGTCATCATGTCTAAAATATAAAGATGAAGAAGAAGCTGTAAAGGTAATGCAGTCTCACCTGTTTGAGTGTACCTAAGAAGATAATTTACAACTATGAGAAATTTATTTCAATACGTGTCGTAAACATCACTTTAACATAGATCATTCCTCTAGGTTGAAGACAAAGGTACTCCAATTCACTTGCCTCTTAACACCTGTAAAGTCGACAAAGTCCCGTCAACCGATTTTCGGCTCCTCGGGGGCACCACAACCCTCAACGAGGACTGTCGAGTCGAGACACACAAATATCGTCGTTTGGTCGTCGTTCAGCCAGAACGACTTTGTCAGGAGTACGAAGGGACCTTTCGTTCGGCACTCTCTGGCCAACAATTGTCGACGACGGTTTCCGAGTCCTTAAACCACGTTTTACAAACCCCAACCTTTTGCTTTTACTTTTCGATTTCGGACACGAACAAGGTAACTTTTCCAAGTTTTACAAACAGTGCCACATCTGTTTTTCATGTATAATTTCTTCGGAGTTTAACTCTTTTAGTCTTTGTCTTTAACCCTCCAATGTTGTCTGTTACACCTTTATGTTCCCGGTTCTCTCTGACAATACTCGTTGCTAGACGGTTATTTTGCCTGTCGGACCTTCTTTGCCTGTCTAAGAATCTTTGCCAGTTGGAAGGTCCTGATTCGGTCCCTCTCTGTGTTTCATGTGTAATCCTCTAGTCCTGTGACTTAGTTACAATTCCTGTAAGGAACGAGACTTCTTAATAATCGAGGTCACTTCATTTGAAACGATTGCACACTCTACTCACGTTAACACGCCATCAAACCTTTGAAACCGTAACGGAAAGAAGTCCTAACCTTACTTTTGACTGAAAAAGGTCAGGACACCGTCGACGACTCAAAAGGTTTATATGACCGTATAACTCACGTCGTGAAAGTGTCGTAGTAGGAAATCCTAAACTTTATCTCGTCGACCTTAGGGTGGTACTCACACCGTAAAAGTGTCGTAGTAGGGAATCCCAGACTGTATCCGTCGACCTGGGGGTGGAGGGGGTCGCCGAGACAAGTACCGCTGCGAGGGATTCGGGTGAACTGAGACCTGACGCCTACGGACCGAGACCCACTCACCAGTGTGACAGCACGAACAGACCCGAAAATTCTAGACAAAACACACCAAGGAGACACATAAGGACTGTGGAGAAGAAGTAGATAAGACGAAGAAAATCCGGGTAGGTAAAGAAAAAAAAACCAGGTAGGTAAAGACGGGAAGTGACACGAGTAGAAACGTACTTTACGAGAACCATAGAGATTAAACGAACTTCTCTAGAGATCAGAAAGGGTAGGATAACAAAAGGAGAGAGAAAACGTAACTAACGACTCCTTCCGACAGAATAGAGGAACGATAGGCAACCTTGAGACGTAAGTCTACCCATATCGAAAGGAAAAGAGGAAACGGAAAGTGAAGAAGTCTAGACTAGGGAAGTTAGAGAAACAGTGAAGGTGACATATTGACATTTCCTAAACTAAATCCAGTATGGACTTACCAGATCACCAAAAGGGTTGAAAGAAGTTAAATCCAGACTTAAAATATTCCTCGAGTACTAGACTCGGTGTCAGTCGAGGACCAGAACAAAAACGACTGACATATCTCGAAGAGGTAGAAACCGACGTTTCTTATCTTAGTTAGACTAAAGTCACAACTCGTAGACCACTACAGGTACACATCTCAGAAGAGAACACAACAACCTTCTCCCACAAACGATACTGGTCACGCAAGAGAACCGTTTTGAGAATCGGAAACGGGACGAAGCAAAACATGAGGGTCCGGTTTGAACGGACAGTGAGGTCCATAGAGAACTGAAGGATGAAAACGTAAGGTCAGGGGACACTACATTTCCTACAAAAAAAACCACAATCAAGACCTTCCGGAACATCCAGAAGTATGACACCATCCTCCCCTCCGGGGCGATGTCCCGGGGTTCTCGCCCGAGGACAGATTGTGAGCCTTGTCTTAACAGGCTCCTCTGTGTGCACGACTGTTTCGTTCTCTAAAACGACCCTTCCGCGGGCCCCCCTCTCGTCGTCCCACTCCCCTGGGTCCTCCTACGAGACGGGCACCGAGCGTCAGAGCCCAAGATACCACTACCCTAATCAAAGACCCACCGGAAACCGGTCAGAAAGATTAAGTCGTAGAAAGGACCACCGCGTGCGTAGCGAGTCGGTTCTGCCTACGATCGCTCTCCCTAAGACCCTTCACCTGCCTGTCCGCCACAGAGGAAAGGCGTAAAGGGCCTGAGAAGGCCAACCACCACCGAATAATCCAGGCACAAGGAATAGTCCTAGAGGACAGTATTTTGTTGAGTACGTCTACCAATGCTACCACGGACCGGTCCCACCCGCCGAAGTCAGTCACACGAAGGGGATTGTCTTGGCAAGTCGAGGTCGAAGAAGTCTTAATGTCATCTCCGTATCTGAACCTAACGGCACTACGACTTGCCAAACGAGACCTTCGCGTGTCTCTAGTAAGACAGTAAACACTCCGACGTGGGCTCCTGTCGTAAAGTCTGAAAAACCTGACACTCCTGATGACGCAAAGAAGACTCCCTAGGGACGGGTGTCATCATCTATGTTACCAGCAGACTCAAGTCAAGTGGGCAAGGGCAGGTAAAATCAAACGACTAAGGATCTTACAGCTGCAAGTAAGAACGGCAGAGGACAAACCGGTGAAGGTTAAACGGAACTAAGTACCTGGACTGTGAGGTCCACGGATACGTTGTAACGAGAAATGTCGTAGCCTGACATGAAGGCAGTGGTCAGTGTGGGTGTCGACCCACAACAAAAACGAAACCGAGGCAGAGAAGTAAGAAAGGACTCGACAGAGAGGTGACTACAGGTCATCGTACGACCCGTGGATAGCTGGACCCCTCGAGTAGAAAGTCACACGACAGAAAAACGGAAAAGTATGACGAGTGTCCCAAGAGTTCCGTTCTTATGACTTCACCGAACGGACAAAGACAGGTTTCGTAGTCCAGTGCAAAGTCTTAGTCATTCTGGAAACTTCCGATGGAGAGTCCAGAGGTCAGAGTCCCCCGGTCCGGGTGTGGAACTAAAACCTGAACATCGGAGGTTTTGACACTCTGGACTTCACAAAGAATCCGACGGGTCTAACAACACGAAACAATGTTACCGGACTTCCGAACTCCGTTACGTTTTCCACTTTTATTGGTAAATCTTGTCCACGGATTGCCACAAATGTTCACGGATGTCTTGTTCCGTTTACAGATCTCGTCGTCCCAGACCCTCCTCCTCAAGAACTGTGGTCAGACTTAGATAGGACTTAAAGATAAGACTTAAATGTCTCGCCTACCTACTCTGTAAAATATCGAGGCGTGAAAAAGACTACTTTCTGGAGGAGGCAAATGAACACGGGGATCCTGTCTCCACACACAGTGTTACATGTTGGTGTTTAGATACGCAGACGCAGGAAAGTCGACCTGAAACCGTCAACCTTTTTTAATCTTTTACTTGTTTCGGTTGTCGTTGTCTTTCGGTAGGTTCCGTCACTTCGTCGGGACGAGGGGCGAGTGGAATCGCGCGAGTCTCCGTCTACGAGGGGCGAGTGGAATTGCGCGAGTCTCCGTCTACGAGGGGCGAGTGGAATTGCGCGAGTCTCCGTCTACGTTTGTCGTATGATTCTTCGCCGACCCGAAGCGTCCTGGGGTTGTAAATTCTCAGTCGGACTGCCACTAAGGTCGAGTTCTTTCGACGTCAAGTCAGGAAAGACATAAAAGATGGTAAAATTACCTCCTTTAACCCATTTTACTGAAAGTTTCCACTATGACTTTTAGTCAAGATTTCATAATGGTCCGTTAATTTCTTGTTTGTCATTCACTTGACTCTTGAGGGACTACAAGTTCGACCTAAATCTTTTCTGTCTCCTTGGTCTCTAGATTAACGGTTGTAGACGACCTAGTAGTTTTTTCGTTCTCTCAAGGTCTTTTTTGTAGATGAAGATGAAATAACTGATACGGTTTCGGAAACTGACACACCTAGCGTTGTTTGACACCTTTTAAGAAGCTCTCAACCCTTATGGTCTGGTGGAATGGACTGAGGACTCTTTAGACACACGTCCAGTTCTTCGTTGTCAATCTTGACCTGTACCTTGTTGTCTGACCAAGGTTTAACCTTTTCCTCATGCAGTTCCGACATGCAACAGTTAGACGAATAAATTGAATATACGTCTCATATAGTGCACTTTACGACCCGACCTACTTCGTGTTCGACTTTAGTTCTAACGGTCCTCTTTATAGTTATTGGAGTCTGTACATCTACTGTGATGGGAATACCGTCTTTCACTTCTCTTCGATTTTTCGGAGAACTACTTTCACTTTCTCCTCTCGCTTTTTCAACCGAATTTCGAGTTGTAAGTCTGTTGTTTCTAGTACCGTAGACCAGGGTAGTGAAGCACCCTTTATCTACCCCTTTGTCACCTTTGTCACTGTCTAAAATAAAAGGACCCGAGGTTTTAGTGACGTCTACCACTGACGTCGGTACTTAAATTTTCTAAGAACGAGGAACCTTCTTTTAGGTACTTTTTGGAGCTGTCGTATAACTTTCGTCTCTGTAATGAAACGGTTGTTTCCAGGCAGATCAGTTCCGATACCAAAAAGGACACCAGTACATACCTACACTCTCAACCTGATATTTCTTTCGACTCGTGGTTTATTGACTACGAAAACTTGACACCACAACCTCTTCTGAGAACTCTCAGGGAACCTGACGTTCCTCTAAGTTGGTCAGTTGGGATTTCCTTTAGTTCGGATTTATAAGTAACCTTCCTGACTACGACTTCGACTTCGAGGTTATGAAGCCGGTGGACTACGCTTCTCGACTGAGTACACTTTTCTGCGACTACGACCCTCCCTAACCCCCGTCCTCCTCTTCCCCTACTGTCTCCTACTCCACCAACCTACCGTAGTGACTGAGTTACCTGTACTCAAACTCGCTCGAGGCCCTCAACCACTACCTGTCCCTCCGGACCGCACGACGACAGGTACCTTGGTGTTTCTCAGCCTGTACTGACTCGCTGACTTGGCTTGGCTTGACTTTCTAGAGGTTTAATTGTCTTGGAACAGAGACACCCCGCAACAAGACATACATTCGAATAGTTCAGAAAGTCTTGTTCGGCGGAAACACTCGAGGTCGGTATTACGTCATCCGCAAAACGTGAACCCTCATTCTTAGCGAAAGGAATTTCATCGTCCCCGGGATTAGGCATCAGACACGCAGGGATAGCCGTTTTAAGCAAACATTTGGAGTGTGGTGTCCCTACAGAAAGACACGGACCAACATACGGTCTCCGATTAAAAACGATTTCGTTTACTGTGAAAGAAGATAATTCAGAAGTGTAACATCAAGTAACTTCATGTTTAATCGTCTTCATAATGTTATGTGTTACATTGTATCTCGGGTGACTTTCGTCGCCGGAACCCGTGGTGACACCCACCTCAGAAACAAGACAAGGTCGTGAAAGACTTCCCTCCGTTCACCCGACCGCACCTCTGTGACACCGGCAGGGCGCCCAGCCCAGTCGCGAGGCGACAGAGACTACCCCGGAGAATTCAGACACTATACTGACTAGTAGTATCGCTAACTTCTTTAAACATCGTTGGCATCACTCAAATAACTCAGGACAAATATAAAGTCTATTATAGTCCGTACAATGTTCAATCAGTAACTTTGTCGAGAGGTTTCATCCTCCGTAAGTTCCTTACTCTCGACGTGGAGGAATCAGTCCGCGTCCCTGTCCCGCGCCCCGAGACCGACTCCAGTGAGTGACGGGGTCGGGGTCCAGGACGAGGCGAGTGGTCGAGACCCTATGTGTCTGGAGGTGGAGGAGTAGACGTTTTACCCTACTCTGACCACAACTCGAGTCCTCCTACGACTCCCGAACACGTGTCTCCTGTGAGCCCGGGGCCGGGCGACGTGTCTTTCGGGTCCCTTTGGAACCACCGGGGTCGTGACCAGTGACAGACGGGTCCGTCGCGGCTGAGACAGGAGGGGGTGGGACGCCGGTGCACGGTGTAGCTTGGGACGACGTGGCGTGCCGGTGTACAAGTTTCTCGTCACGGTACAAACCCGAGGTAAAGGAGTCAAGTTTAGTGACCGGTGAATTCCTCTCCTCAATTCGAAGGTATAAGACTGCGGACAAGTGTTTTGTCAGTGATGAAGGGGCGTAAGTTTTGCATACAGGAGGAAGAAACCTTATTTAAACGTCTCTCGAGGGGTAACAAGAAATAAACAATGTGACTGAGTGAAACGTTAGTCTCAGGGGAGCACACTTTACGACTTCAGATCATTAAACTTTCACCGTCATTGTCCGTGTTTCTAGCGACCCGTTCGTTTTACTAACAAATCCTCTGTCTCTACTTCCGACTCAAACCTACAAAAATTACACTTCTTTTGACCCTTCCTACCTGTTGTTCTTATTCAAAACCTGTTCTGAACGACGGATTAGTCATTTAAGACGCATTAAATGTTCCTACGAGAGGTCCGTAGGTGTCCTCTTTTCCACCTTCTCCTAAAGTGGTTCATAACGATACCGTCGTTTCGTGGCGTCTGTCTGATATCTTCACAGGAAATAAATGACCGTTTATCCACTCACTTTGTCACCTTAACATACCTCATGAACTCTATTACGTAACAAATATACGGTATAATTTTATCAAGATTTTCGTGACATTCAGTCATCTACAATCTTACAATTGTGTCATTTAGTCATTTACAATTTTAAAGATATCGTGTGTGTGTCTGTGTGGTGAGATATAAAGGTTCCTTTATGTATTTATTTATTTATACGTACATTCTATCCCCCTCCTGTACCGCTAGTCTCTTCTCCTTAATAACGTTATATTTCTTTCAGGGAGTTGTTTCGGTACTACTAACAAATTCTCCCCGACGAGAAGGGTCGAGTCAGGACAGTCGGATCTTAGGATTCGTCATTCTTTGTCACGATCTGAAGTTGTCCGACTACCGAACGGGTAAAAAATAGGGACATCTTCGGCATGACTTACCTTGACGTACGTCTAATCCCTTTTGACGTCAACATCTGTATTTTATCATTCTTTATCGCCGCACGTACAGTCATTTCCTCCTAATCAGTCAGAGAGGGCCAACCTGTGCCTCTTTTCCTTTGGAGGCACGGGACACACCTCCACTTGCCACGGCAGCGGTACCCGTTGTCATCCTCCCGGAGTTTTCGACTTGTCCCGGGCCTTAAGGTGACCACCCACAAAGGTACTTTCTTTTACTTTTGAGACTAAGACTCTCCATAGGTGTGAGTTCACAAGAAGTGTCGTAACGAAAGTTGTCGTTGGACTTGCGGGTAGCTGTCTCCTCGGCCATCTCTTATACAGACAAAGACATCTTATAGTCGCCACCTGAAATGAGCCGGCATTTCTTCTTGCTTTCGAGGGGTAAACGTCGTCGCGACTACCTGTATGTCCCACACAGTCGTCCCTTTACTCAGTCTGTCTCCTTCCGTCTGTACGACAGAAAAGTGAAAAGACACCTGAACGGTCTTCCCCGTCCCCTACTCGCTACTTCCACCTCTCCTAATTCTCCCTGTCTCAGGTCAACATTTCGTCCAGTACCCCTGTATTGTGTGCCGCGTCCCTTCTGTCAGTCACCACACTACGGAGTCGACTGTACACCACTGACCTGGATGACACGCTAGTTAAGTACTACATTTATTCACAGTTTCGAGACGACATGTAGACTTTACGCATGTTATAACATACAACTGATATCAAGTTCTTTTTTACTTTTTTCTACGATTTTTAAATTTAGCCTCGCGTTTTGTCGACCACGTGTACTGTGTAAAATACTGTCATTCAAAAACTTTTTGATAAAATAAAAGTCGGTTTCCTGGAGACTTTATTTTTATTTGGATGAGAGTGCCAGTAAAACTTTTTCCCTCCCTTAACGCAGAAGATTTGGAGCTTTACAGGACAACTTTTACACACAGAAGGCCCATATGACTCCCCAAAGTCGGCCCTGGCGACCCGCACTGCGGGAGAGCCGGGACCCCTGTCCCCTGCCCCCGGACCCGTTCGGCGGACGGGGGAGACGGGCCGGTGGGGGTAAACAGTATCGAAAGCGCCGCACACTCTACTCCCGTTGACACGCCAGCAAACTCGTAAGACACCGTAACGGAAAGAAACCCTAACCTTACCTTTGACTGGAAAAGGTCCGGGCACCCGTGACGACTCAAAAGGTTTAAACGACCGTATAACTCACGTCGTGAAAGTGTCGTAGTAGAAAATCCTAAACTTCATCGAGTTGACCCTAAGGTAGTGGAGGTGATCGAAACAAACATCACTACGAAGGACTCCGGGTGAACTGAAGTGTTAAGTCCTACAGACCGAGATCAGATCACTAGTGTGGTAGCACCAATAGACCCAGTACTTCTAGAAAAGTCACCGACGACCCCTCCCCGCGCCGTCCCCACCTCTCCCCTCGTCTGTCGTAAAGAACGTAGGGCGCGAGTGACGGTTCACTGTGGTTTGGGGACCGAAGACGAGTACGAAGGACGTGGCACAAGATGCGTGCTCTCGCGCACCAGACACAATGGCGGCACCAAGAGGGTACATCGTGTTCGGAGTGTGGACTACGTTCGGGTCACTTATAGAAACTTATTTATTACTGTCTCTATTTACTTACGAATGGAATAATTAAATCCTTAGTCTTCTTAGAGTATATGAACCAACATCGACCTACAAAATGATTTCGTGAAAGAACATTGTCTTTTAGACATCGTACGTTCGTTAAAAGACGTTCTTCATTTATGTAGTCTTTAAGTGTGAAGATTTTTAAACATACGACACATGTAAAGATTACATGAAAAATTCTTTTTTTCTTTCATAATTTACTCTTTAAGTGGAGTACTAATAAAAATAGTGTCGTGTCAACTCCTCTTATTATGGTGCAACGAGTTTAAAGATAAGTAGAATGAATTCAGACACTTTTAGTTTCATAGAAACACAAACCTTTGATTAAGAGAAGAGTCTCGGAGGCACGTGAATACATTGACTTTTATTCCAAACCACGAACCAATACTCAGTTTTAAGTTACATAGGTATCAAGTAAAGATAAACCTCTGATAAGATTTTTAAGTCCATGTGTAAACCTATAAGATCATGGATAGCATATAAATTTATAGAAGAGGTTTATAAGAAGGAGCCCAGTCCTATACCACTGTATTGGTCAAATATCAAGTGAGTAAGTAAGAGGTTTCGTAAACTGTGCACACAAGTATTGGGCCGAACCCTTCCTGTAAAAGTAATGCACCCGTTATTTTATGGACATTAGGTAGTTCATTCTCCGCCACCGGAATAAGACAGTCGGTACGTGATCTACGACTCGAGGGACTCCCGGACCACCAGAACGTACTTAGTGTCGGGACCACAGAGGATTCCGTAGTTCTATAGTATTAGTTAAGAACAAGTTGTCCACTTGCTAACTCTTTTTAGAACTCATAATTTTCACCACTTTCTACGTTCATAAATGTATGTTGATATCCGGTAGTGTTTATCGACACTTTTCTTCTCTCCGCTTTTTGTTTCCTCTTTTCCTTTCTATATTCGTAGACTTACGTCTCAAGGTTTCTTATCGTTGTTCTCTATTCTTTCGGAAGAAGTCGCTAGTTACGTTTCTTTATCTCCTTTTGTTGTCTTACCCTTTCTGATCTCTAGAGAAGTTCTTTTAATCTCTATTGTTCCCTTGTAAAGTACGTTTCTACCCGAGTTATTTCCTGTCTTTACCAACCTGGATTGTCTTCGTCTTCTATAATTCTTCTCCACCGTTCTTATGTGTCTTCTTGACATGTTTTTTCTAGAAGTACTGGGTCTATTAGTACTACCACACTAGTGATTAGATCTCGGTCTGTAGAACCTTACACTTCAGTTCACCCGGAATCTTTCGTAGTGATGCTTGTTTCGATCACCTCCACTACCTTAAGGTCACCTCGACAAAGTTTAGGACCTTCTACTACGACACTTTCACGACGTGAGGTATACGGTCGTTTAAACCTTTTGAGTCGTCACCGGTGTCCTGACCTTTTCCAGTCAAAAGTAAGGTTAAGGTTTCTTTCCGTTACGGTTTCTTACGAGTTTGATGGTGTGTTAACGTGAGTAGAGTGTACGATCATTTCATTACGAGTTTTAAGAGGTTCGGTCCGAAGTCGTTATGCACTTGGCACTTGAGGGACTACAAGTTCGACCAAAGTCTTTTCCGTCTCCTTGGTCTCTAGTTTAACGGTTGTAGGCGACCTAGTACCTTTTTCGTTCTCTCAAGGTCTTTTTGTAGATAAAGACGAAATAACTGATACGGTTTCGAAAACTGACACACTTAGTGTTGTTTGACACCTTTTAAGACTTTCTCTACCTTATGGTCTGGTGGACTGGACGGAGAACTCTTTAGACATACGTCAAGTCCTTCGTTGTCAATCTTGACCTGTACCTTGTTGTCTAACCAAGGTTTATCCTTTTCTTTAAGCAGTTCCGACATATAACAGTGGGACGAATAAATTGAATATACGTCTCCTGTAGTACTCTTTGCGACCTGACCTTCTTTGTGTTCGACCTTAGTTCTAACGGCCCTCTTTATAGTTATTGGAGTCTATACGGCTACTGTGGTGGGAATACCGTCTTTCACTTCTCTTCGATTTTTCGGAGAACTACTTTCAGTTTCTCCTCTCGCTTTTTCAACCGAATTTCGAGTTGTAAGTCTTTTGCTTCTAGTACCGTAGACCAGGGTAGTGAAGTACCCTTTATCTACCCCTTTGTCACCTTTGTCACAGTCTGAAATAAAACCCCCCGAGGTTTTAGTGACGTCTACTACTGACGTCGGTACTTTAATTTTCTGCGAACGAGGAACCTTCTTTTCAATACTGGTTGGATCTATCGCATAAGTTTTCGTCTCTGTAATGAAACGGCTGATTCCAGGCAGATCAGTTCCGATACCAAAAAGGACACCAGTACATACCTACACTCTCAACCTGACACTTCTTCCGACTCGCGGCTTTTTAACTACGAAGACTTGACGCCACAACCTCTTCTGAGAACTCTCAGGGAACCTGACGTTCCTCTAGGTTGGTCAGGTAAGACTTCCTCTAGTCGGGACCCTAAAGAAACCTTCCTTACTACGATTTCGACTTCGAGGTCATGAAACCGGTGGAGTACGCTTCTCAACTGAGTAACCTTTTCTGAGACTACGACCCTCCCTAACCCCCGTCCTCCTCTTCCCCTGCTGGCTCCTACTCTACCGACCTACCGTAGTACCTGAGTTACCTGCACTCAGACTCACTTGAGGCCCTCAACCACTACCTGTCCCTCCGGACCGCACAACGTTAAGTACCCCAGCGTTTCTCAGCCTGTGCTGACTCGCTGACTTGACTTGACTTGACTTGACTATCCGGGAGTGACTACTGGGTGGATTTGGGTAAGAACTAAATTTTCGGGAGATGACAGGCCGTCGATGTGTCCGGACCGGTCAAAGACTTAGGAGACTCGTGACGACTAAGAGTTCCCCGGGGGTGTCGCGCAAGGAGGCCCTCGGGACGTCCCTGGTGGGGAGGCGACGACGCCCTGGAACAAAGGAAATGGAAGAGCGAACGAAAGACAGAAGGAAGGAAGGAAGGAAAGGGGAGAAAAAGGAAGAGAGAAAGAAAAAGACGGGGGATGACAGAAAGTGAATTCTCTTACGGGAGTTTCAAGTAGGTACACCAACGTTTACCGTTCAGGTAAGAAGGAACACCGACTTATTATAGGTCATAGATGTGTACATTATATGTGCGTATACACGTATGTACTGTATATACGTATGTGGTATAGTGACTGTCTACGGAGTCATGTGCGTATGTGTTTCCGTGTGTGTGAGGTGTCGAAGAAATAGGCAGGTAGGTGTCGACGTGTGAACTCAACGAGGGAACAGAACCGAGAACTCCTATTACAACGTCATCTGTCCCCGCACGTCTATGGAAGTTATAGGACAAAGATAAAGGAAGTCAACAAGCGGGTCCTCCTAACGACCCTCATCATTATTGAGAAACATAAAGAACTCCATGTGGGTACGACGAAAGAGGTAGACGGACATCTCCTTT
The DNA here is from genome assembly GCA_006410555.1 of Capra ibex. Lineage (NCBI taxonomy): Eukaryota > Metazoa > Chordata > Mammalia > Artiodactyla > Bovidae > Capra > Capra ibex. The sequence continues at coordinate 79,063,931 of SJYO01046538.1, read as the reverse complement.
GATTCCACACAAAAATTTTGACATAAACGATGTGTTTTTTACAAAAACGAACGCGGTATTAAATAACCACAACAGATTTGATCTTTAAGTGATTTCTCATTTTCTTTTTAGATAATTAGCAAATTCTTTTTGTCGTAGTGAACACTAGTAATGGTATAAAGACAAAGTAACTTGGACTGTAATTATACTCAATACAGATTTTGAGTGTTCTTGATGTCTCCTCCCGTCAGAAGTCTATTATTTACAATGACGAGCTAACTATGACAAAACCTTAAACAACTATAAACACACGATTCAACTTGGTCAGGTAGGATTTCCTTTAGTTAGGATTTGCAAGTAACCTTCCTGACTACAACTTCGACTTTGAGGTTGTGAAACCGGTGGACTACGTTTCTGCATGACATGCGCAAGATTCAGTGAAGTCAGCACAGACTGAGACGCCAGGCTACCTGATGTCGGGCGGTCCGAGGAGACGGGTAGCCCTAAGAGGCCCGTTCTTACGACCTCACCCGACGGTAAAGGAAGAGGTCTGTATGGCATACCAGAGTGAATTTATGACTTGGATTTTTTTCGGTTTGAGTCTCTTTGTCTCACCTAGCAATCCGTGGTTCCCCGACATCCCTTTTCGGTCAAGACTGAGGTTCGACCTTCAAAGAAACTGAACGAGAGACAACGAAAACAATCATATTAGTATGTATTAACGGACGGAGTCCCTTGGGACAGGGAGACGGACTGACAACTTCACGGAAACAAGTCTTGGGACAGGTGGACACCTACCGTCCTTTCTTCTTTAATTGAGTAGAGGAGGGACTCCGAACGGAAAGAATAAACGTTCCAACTACCGGAAAAATGAAACAAAGGAGTGAAGTGGTGAGACTAGATTTCTTCTTGGACCGTAGGTCTGGGGTCATTCTCGCAATAACACTCTAAAGGTAGTCGGTAGGAAAGGAGGTGTGGAGTAGAGGTTGAGTAACCGAACAGGACGCCCCTTGTATCGTTCTAACCTGAGACCTGAGCCACCCATTGTTCCCCGAACCCTCAACCTCCCAACGTTTCTACAACTAGTCTCTCATGTTTGACAAGTCAATGTTCTACTCACTTAATGCCCGTGGATTGCATGTCGTGCCTCTGATAGCGATGGTTCTGACATAATATATGGACTTTCAATAATCTGTCGTCTAATACTTGCAAGAATGATGATTTTTCTTTACCATCAATGCACTGGAATCGACCGGATCCTACCTGAACATGTGGAATCCGAACGTGTTACAATAGGAAGGAGACCGATTTCCTGTTCCCCGGACGTCTCCTACTCTGACAATCCATTGTAGTGGATGACCTACCAGTACTCAGACTCAGTGAAGGTCTTCTGTCACCTCCTGTCTCCTCCGACCGACCGACGCCAGGTCACGCCAGCGTTCCTCGACCGGCACGCTGAATCGGTGGCTTGTCGTCGACAGTTAGTGGAGGGTTATTTCGACCTTTTCCGCCGTCAGTCTGACTCGTCAGAGCCTAACGGGCTAGAGGTGAACAGGTGGGACGGACCCCGAAAGAGGGACGTCTCTGTCCAGTGTACCAGGGGCAGACCTGAAAGCCGAGAGGGAGGAGGCTCGGCACCCGCCGAAGGGGTCCACTTTCGGGCGCGCGTGGACACGGCTCACCGTCTGTCCCCGACCTTTCGCACCGTCTACGGACGACCGACGAAAGTTTTCCGACCAGCGAACCGCCCACACACAAAGGACTCTAATGGGGTTTGACAGTAAACGCAAACTTGCTCCTACTGAACTCAGACGAGTTCGGTCATGACGGGACTGCTCGTTCCCCTGCCGGCTGGTCGGTCACGGACGGGCTCAGGAGTGACTGGCCGTCACCCTCCACCCCTGGGGGTTCGGGTCACAGGCCCCGCGGGGCCCAGGGTCCAGGCGCGACGGAGGCCCTCCTTCGCTCAGCTAGAACGCCAAGCCCCGCGCCGCGGCCCACTCCGAGGGCGCGAGAAAGGAAGGGACCTGGCAGGAACCCCGGGCTGCATCCGAGGCCTACGAGCCTCCTGGTGTCCCCTCCCTACGGTCCCTGCGACCTCCGAAGCCCGACGCTGGTGGGCTCCCGCCCCTTCAGGACCCCCACCCCGCGAGGGGCCGCCTCCCCACCCCTCCCCCGCGTCCGGCCCTCCTCGCGAGCTGGGGCCCCGCCCACAAGCGTCGGAGGTCTGTGGTCGTGGGCGAGAGGGGCCGCGCGGGGGGCGCGGACCCGGCGGCGCGCGGGGAGGAGGGACCCCGCCCGGGCCCCGCCGCGAGCACCCGCCTCGAGCCGGGGGGTGGGCGCCGGGCGGCTCGGCTCGGTCCGGACTCGCGGCGGGCGCGCCTGTCGCCGAGCCTGCGCCGCGGGGCCCGAGCCCCTCCGACCGCGCCCCGGGGCCCCGGCTCGCCCGCCGCTACTCGCGGCTCCCTGGGGGCGCGGGCCGACGGGCGGCGCCCGCGGGGCCGGCGGACGTCCACTCACGCGCGGGGAGGAAGGCGCGCCGGGCGGCAGGGGCGGCGGGCACGGAAGGGACGCGGGGGAGGAGAGCCGCGAGAAGAGGAGACGCGGAGGAAGGAGCGCGGGCCCAGCGACGCCGCAGGGAAGAGACGGGCGACAGAGGGAGGAAGGGACGCGGGGGAAGAGTGGACCGCGGGGGAGCGGACGGCCGCGGAGACAGGGGGAACACAGGGGCAGGGGCTCAGGGGCCGGCCACTGGGAGGCGGGAGGGTGGGGTCGTGAGGTCTGCCTTTAAGCACCCAGACGGACAAGGGCTCAACTCAGCGACAAGGACGCTCGCCGAGGACCCGAACCCCCAAGACCCCGCGCCTCTTGGGACTTGGGTGCTCCGCCGCGGAGGGCCTCGGGTCGAGCCAGGACCGCCCGGACACGGGCCGTGACCGGGACCGCGACCGGGACAGGGCCGGCCCTCGGGGCGGTGAGACCCCCGTCGGGTCGGGACCCACGACCTAAGTACTATGGTCAAGCCCCACGCACACACGCACTGAAGATGAAGAGCCGGGACGGAGTTTGCCAGGAGGTCGAGAATTGAAAAGTTAGAGACGTAGCAACGCCCCTTCGTCGACACACGGGGCTTCTCTTTGCTGTTCAAGACGTTCTCGGAACCTCAGCGTGGGTCGGAGCGTCTCACAGCCCCTCGGCAGACTCCTGTCCCCGGGTCCTCTTCGGGGGGTCGCCCTGGGGGAGGTCATCCCAGGGAGGGGCGTCGGGGGGTTCGGGTCCTCTCCGTCCTCTGTGGGCGCACCTGAGTCGACGGAAGAATCCCACTGACTGACACAAAGCTCGCCAACACCAAACTTCCGAAAAGATTTAGGAGCGCACAGCCGTACGAAGATTTGATCCCGCCATAATTACTGACCCACCAAAAGAAATTTATACACATCTTCATCAACGGATAGGGTCGTTCGATAGGGTGAGACCCGACGATGCCGTTGCAGAACGTCACTTCAAAGCCCAGTTCAAGGGACAACTAACAAACTTAATGAGGCAGTGCCTCCTTTAAACGTCGACAATGTCTACCTTTCATTTGACCCTTCTCCGCGACCTGCATTTGACGCAGGACTTCCCCTCCGACCCCCAAGACACGGGGGACCCGACTGTCTGTACGGGAGCCGGTCCTCGACTCCCCGAAAGGGTCCCGGGCAGCCGTCGGTGACTCTAATGTCGAGTCCTTGGTTCACCCAAACAGAACGACGTATTGAGCAGAGGGTCTCCTCGACAACCGTCGTTGAAGTCGAAATTTTTTTATACAGTTACCGCCTAGGAGTTTATTTGTCAGACACCTCACGATGCACGACCGAGGAATCCGTGGTCTAGACCCCGAGTCTGTTCCCGACGTGGGACACACGGCTCGACACTACTGACGAAGGAAGCATCAGTCTCAGAGCTCCCACACTACGGGCCGTGGAGCACGACGGGTCCCAGGCAGTCGTGGACTCCTGAGCCCGACCTTCTCCTTGCGCCTCGACGTTCCGGTCCCCACGAGAGAGACCACACCACAGTGCCCGGGGGTTCGCGAGACCCACGACTCGCGAGGCCGGGTGTCGTCCGAGCCCCGAGTAAATAAGTAATTAGTTTACTCAGACAATGCGCGAGAGGGGTGTCCCTACAAGTCTCGTGTGTCAGTACCTACCTCGGACGGAACCGTGATTACAGAAACGTGACAACCGGCGATTACCGGTAGCCAAAAGTGAACTTAGGGACCGCAGACCTGTCGGCACGCCTAAACGACATAAAGGATAGTCATTGATGGGTACTGTAGTGACTTACACGGATCAATGAATAGTAAAGTCAATTCTTTCTCTTGAATCACGAAGATTAATCTGTTACTACTGTAAATTCCTTCAACAAAAGTTGGGTAATATTAAGATCGACATTTGTAGAAGAAACAAAAAATTTTAGTCGTTTTGTTGTGCAAGAAAGACTAACGACGAAACTTAGTACTCTTGAACTGGAGCGAACTCACAGGGAACGAGTCCTAACCTCGTAGGGACAGAGAAAACGTAATCTGGACGAGGGACCGCGTGTCCAAGGCTCAACTCGGGACCAAATGGACGCAGGGGCTGAGGGGGCACACCCATTTGGGGCGCCCTCTCTCGGTGGTCACGCGGGTGAAAGTGCAAGTCTGTGACCGACCAAACACGACTTGCGTGCAAACACACAGATTACGTGCGACGACGAGGCCACCTCCGAAGGCGAGCCCGTGACCCTCGCGGTCAGCCCACACGTAGAGTGCCACTCGCACGACTCACCTGCGACTCTCGGACAGTCGAGGACACTTCACACACAGACCATTGCAGTGTGCAGGAGTAGATCCATCCCTCCACCTAGTGGGCCCTGGGGGCCCACTCCCCCTCAAGGGGACCCATTGGGCGACTGACCCCCCGCCGACAGGAACACGAAGCACGGACGGTGCACAAAGAGGAAGATCGACTGAGTAGAAACTCTGTCCCTACTTTGAAGACTACCGCAGACACTGCGGTATTCGTTCTGCCTGTAGAAATTTTTACCCCTTAATCGACTAAAAAAGTCCTCTATGCACTTGTAAAATGTTCTAGTTCAAATTTTTCATACGAATAAATAACTTTGATAGACTACATTTTTAGTGAGGTACCCTTTGTCTGCCCCTTTGTCACCTTTGCCACAGTCTGAAATAGCAAAACCCGAGGTTTTAGTGACGTCTACCACTGACGTCGGTACTTTAATTTTCTGCGAATGAGGAACCTTCTTTTCAATACTGGATCTATCGTACAACTTTTCGTCTCTGTAATGAAACGGTTGTTTCCAGGTAGATCAGTTCCGATACTAAAAAGCCCACTAGTACATACCTACACTCTCAACCTGAAGTTTCTTTCGACTCACTGCTTCTTAACTACGAAAACTTGACACCACAACCTCTTCTGAGAACTCTCAGGGAACCTGACGTTCCTCCAAGATTTCCTCTAGTCAGGACCCACAAGAAACCTTCCTTACTACGATTTCGACTTTGAGGTCATAAAACCGGTGGAGTACGCTTCTCAACTGAGTACCCTTTTCTGAGACTACGACCCTCCCTAACCCCCGTCCTCCTCTTCCCTGCTGGCTCCTACTCTACCGACCTACCGTAGTGTCTGAACTACCTACACTCAGACTCACTTGAGGCCCTCTACCACTACCTGTCCCTCCGGACCGCACGACACTAAGTACCCCAGTGTCTCAGCCTGTGTTGACTCGCTGACTTGACTTGACTTGACTTGACTACATTTTTATACGGTACAAAGTGGTTCGTTTCATACTCCTTGTCGCTGGAAAAGATAGACGTGAAGACACACCGACGTATTCGTATTTATACCGAGACTTTCAAAGTCGTCATCGGGGGTGCGGGGTACTACAGAGTCCTCTGCACGTCCTCCGTTCCGACTGCCGTCCGAGGTGTCTGACTTGGGGTCCCTTCCCACCGTCGTCTCCGTGACTCGACGAGACAGTAGACTCGCCTCCCTCCCCTCGGCCCAGTCACCCGAGTGTCGGTCGAGGGACAGACACCGACCCGGGGGACCGACGGCTTAGTCCTCCCGGCACGCACAGGGCCTCCGAGCGGACCCAGGTGCCCTTCGTGTACCGTAGTCCGCGCACCCCGGTAGAAACGTGGGTCCCGGCACATAACAGGCGTGTCTCGTCTGTGAGGGGGACTCGAGCACCTGCACCCGTCACCCCCACCGAGGTCGGCCTACGCTCGACCCCTGGCACACAGGAGGTTGTGGAGGTGGTGGTGGGCTTCTTGGACCTAAACCCAAGACAGCACAAGGCCCGCGCCCAACCTTTTCTTAAAGGTCTGCACTCTGTCTTACTCTCCCTTTATTTCAAATAATCGCACCCTCTGCGGCAATCTCGTCGCCCGGTCGACCCCCTCTCGACTCCAACTTGTCCCAGGAATCACGCACGTAAAACAATGGTCCCACGTCCCTCACCCGCCCCAGAACTCCCAGTGAACGACTAACCTACTCCGGACACACCACCCACCCCCTTCCCACCCCGTTCGCGGAAGAGGGACCCCACCCTCACCTCTGTCAATTATGACAAGGAGATTACCAATGTCGTGTCCCCGGCCGTCCTGTTATTCCCAAACCAAAAAAGCACGGACGGAAGGTTCTGGGAGGAACCAAAATAGACGAGAAACCGGGCACCCAATGGTGTCCAAGATTCCCAGGAAACTCTAGACTAAGGTCGTAGGAGTCTTTGAGTGGTCAATCTTAGATGTACGTAAAAGACTCTACTTGGTTCTGTCCAATTTCTTTATTGAAGACCTCCTTTTGACGTTCTCCTAAAGTACCCCTTTACGTAAACGCAAATTTGGCGGAACACGAAAAAGAATAAAGGGCGACCAATGACAACAGTGAGTCTAGCGCCCGAACCACTCCCGGCCCGAACAAGAGCGACTTGTGAGCTCCAGTGGAAGGGGGTCCGGTCCGGCGCCACGGGACCTAGGACACGACTCGTGGTCGGAGACGTGGGGCCTCAGGACGGAAGGGGTGGGGAGCGGAAAGAGAGACTACGACCACTTTTCGCACCACTTCTGACGCCACACAAAAGGTCAATTCTAATAACCACTCCGGCAAAGACAAAAGATGCCTTCGACATCGAGTTGCAGGGCATTTGTAATGATTAATCGACACAAAACTAATTCGTTTCTTCACCCTTTAAAACTTTGACGAGGAGGATCAACGAAGCACCGGGACAATCGTCAACAACGATCTTTATCAGTCTTTTCCGGTCAATTCACCCCCATGGGTCCCCCGGACGGCCCCTCGGGCCGTGGGAACGACTGGACGAAGAGGACTCCCCCAGAGGCCTCGACAGAGAGACATGCGTGTGGACCGCGACTCAGACGCACAATGAGTGTCAGGAATGACACTCACTTATTTAGACGAACAGTAACCTGTAGTTGACGTAAAAACTATCCGTCGTGTTAAGGAACGCAATGCCGCGACTCAATATCAAAGTCAATGTATTTGCCATTCCGAGTCATAGTTCTGAGTCCGACGACAATCGTAGGTACGGCGAGATAAAGGGTCCGACTGAAGTCGACTTCCGTCTGTGGGACGGGGACACGTCACTCACCATTCACGTAAATTCGCGACTGATTTTCTCTTCATTGACATTAATAAATATAAAACTGCCTTCATCGAACTTACTGTTTAGTAATATCCTTAGTTTAAGGTAAAGATCTTACTTACTCTTAGGAGGATTATCCTCCTGTTAAACGATAAAATACTTAATAATAGACATTCTTATATTGGCGTCCTTCCTTGGGCTGAAGATGCACCCCTGTGAAAAACAAGTGACTTGATCACAAGTCCCCTTGTCAGACACAAATCTTTCACACTGTACTGGCAGTCAATCAGGACAGCCTTTAGTGGTGCGAACCATAACTTTCACTTGTCATGCAAACAGTTGCAGGCGCGCGCAAAACCTCTGAGCTGGAAGTCTTGGATTCACGGCACCCGGAGCCCACAAGAGACGGGTCCTCGGGTCGAGGGGAGGGACTCATTCTCGACCCGCCACCCGACACTCGGGTCGTCTCGACCAGGAGACGAGGCCGAGACGCCCACCCCCACCCCTGGGAGACGACGCCCAGGAAGAGAACAAAGGTCCCTCGGAGTCGGAGACCAATGTGGCGGGAACTTCGGGTGATTATGGGTAGCGCCCCGGGGACCCTCGAGACGGGCCGACCAGTCAATTGTGAGGACCCTGGGTGGAGCATTGGAGGAGGACTTCGAGTCAGAGACACAAGTACGCAGTCTTCGTCGTCGTCGGGGGGCCTGGTCGCGTGTGGAAGGAACCTGCGTCCGACGGGGCTGGGACGGTCGTGTGCGGAAGAGACCTGCGTCGGGGGGGGGCGGGGGTCGCGCGCGGAGGAGACCGAGACCACAGGACCCCCGACGGGACCCGAAACGCACGAAGGAGACGGGCTGCGACTGGAGTCGGCCGACCCAGGCCCGGAGGGAAGACTTGGGGTCGGGCCCGGCCACAGACAGGGGCGGACGCAATCGGGACGATCGAGGTCGACAGGAGTCGGGTGAAGAGGAGACGACAGCCTTGGGCGAAGACAGGTCATAGACACGGACACTCAAAGTACTCGGAGCAGGGCGAGCGCCCACATGCACACCTGGTCAGCGGCAGTCGTTAACGGAAACCTTTCCCGTCCTACCGCCGAAACGGTCTCTCCGACGAACACTCAGTCGCCTCTCAGGGGAAAGGAGGTCTTTCTCTGAGTCCTGACCTACTCAGTCACTCTGGGACCATGGGTTCCGTGATCGACTTAGCTCCTAAGTAGGGTCAGACACCATGATTGCGACACTGCTTCTCTTCGGTCAAGACGAAGACCGAGAACAAGACTCTTAAACATTAATACTAATCGACAAAACCAAACTTATTTTGGAACGGAAATACAAAAATATTAGCGACATAGAATCATAGTCAACATACTTGACCGTAGTGACAGTGACCATTTTACACCGTATAAGAGCAGGGTAGAGACAGGGTGACTCGTAACCGGGCTTACCAGCGAGAAGTCTATTAGTGTGAAATGGCTCACTCAGACGATCAACTGGAAAGGACACTGTTAATACACGTCAAAAACGATACGAGACTCTCGAAACCTCAAGGCGACGAGCAGTGGCCCGCCCGCCTGGGGACTCCGGCGCCCCGCGACCCCTGCGCGACCGGCCCGGCCCACCACGCGCGGGCCACCCGAACCACTCTGTCGGTCCGACGACCCGTGCGAGGGCGAAGGCGCCACGGCCGCCCTCCGAAGGCCACTAACGTCTGAGCCCACCCGCCGACGCCCTCCCTGCGTTCGTGCGCGAGCGGAAGCCCGCCACTCGGGTCGAGAGCGCGCCCAGAGTCGGCCGAGGGGCGGGGCGGGCAGCCGGCGGCCGACTCGGCCACTGAGGTCCGACCCGAGACGTGGGCCAAGGCACTGGGCGCGACGCCCTCCACGGGCGGAGAGACACTGAGTGGCCATTCCGGTCCTCCTCTTACACCTCCTAGGAGGACAGAGACCTTGTTGCTGGTACTTAATTGAAAACTCTCCTTTCAAATAAAAAAGAGAGAAGGGAGTCTTGACGTAAAGATTCAATAGAAAAGATCATACAACTTTTGAAGTTTGCATTTATAAAAGGTCAAAGGCAATTTTTGACATTCTATTTACCAAATTATTTAAAAACCTTGTCTTAAAAAACGTCTCAAAGGAAATAATAAGACGTAACTTATAGATAATTGTATTTTATAGGCACCACAAATGGAAAATGAAAGATAGAGTGACGTCACATAGATTACGTTCTAAACCACGTTTTGTACCGCCTAAAAACCTAAGACGTTTCTTCACTGTAAAATGACTTCGACCCGACTGTCTTCGGAACACTTAAAGGACATTGACGAAATCTCTTTTTGAGACTTCAGTGAACGGTTTCAATCACAAAGTCAAGTCAAGTCAAGTCAAGTCAGTGAGTCAGTACAGACTGAGAAAAACCGGGGTACTTGGTCCCGTGCGGTCCGGATGGACAGGTAGCGGTTGAGGGTCTCAGGTGGGTTTGGGTACAGGTAACTCAGTTACTACGGTAGGTTGGTAGAGTAGGAGACAACAGGGGAAGAGGAGAACGGGAGTTAGAAAGGGTCGTAGTACCAGAAAAGTTTACTCAGTCGAGAAGTGTAGTCCACCGATTTCATAAGTCGAAGTCGTAGTCAGGAAGGTTACTTGTGGGTCCTGACTAGAGGAAATCCTACCTGACCAACCTAGAGGAACGTCAGGTTTCCTGAGAGTTCTCAGAAGAGGTTGTGGTGTCAATGTTTTCGTAGTTAAGAAGTCGCGAGTGGAAAGAAATTTCAGGTTGAGAGTGTAGGTATGTACTGGTGACCATTTTACTATCGGAACTGATCTACCTGGAAACAGTCGTTTCATTACAGAGCCGTTTGATTACAGAGACGAAAAATTATACGACAGATCCAACCAGTATTGAAAGGAAGGTTCCTCATTTGCAGAAAATTAAAGTACCGACGTCAGTGGTGGACGTCACTAAAACCTCGGGGCTTTTTATTTCAGATTGTGACAAAGGGGTAGATAAACGGTACTTCACTACCCTGGTCTACGGTACTAGAATCAAAAGACTTACAACTCGAAGTTCGGTTGAAAAAGTGAGAGGGGAAAGTGAAAGTAGTTCTCCGAGAAACCAAGAAGAAGTGAAAGATGGTATTCCCACCATAGTAGACGTATAGACTCCAATAACTATAAAGAGGGTCGTGAGAACTAAGGTCGAACACGAAGAAGGTCGGGTCGTAAAGAGTACTACATGAGACGTATTTTCAATTTATTCGTCCCACTGTTATATGTCGGAACTGCATGAGGAAAAGGATAAACCTTGGTCAGACAACAAGGTACAGGTCAAGATTGACAACGAAGGACTGGACGTATGTCTAAAGAGTTCTCCGTCCAGTCCACCAGACCATAAGGACACAGAAAATCTTAAAAGGTCAAATAACACTAGGTGTGTCAGTTTCCGAAACCGTATTAGTTATTTTGTCTTTATCTACAAAAAGACCTTGAGAGAACGAAAAAGGTACTAGGTCGTCTACAACCGTTAAACTAGAGACGAAGGAGACACAAAACATTTTGGTCGAACTTGTAAATCTTCAAGTACCAAGTGTATAACGACTTCGGACCGCACTTCTTAAAACTCGTGATGAAATAATCACACACTCTACTCACGTTAACACCCATCACACTCGTAAGAAACCGTAACGGAAAGAAACCCTAACCTTACTTTTGACTGGAAAAGGTCAGGACACCGGTGACGACTCAAAAGGTTTAAACGACCGTACAACTCACGTTGTAAAAGTGTCGTAGTAGAAAGTCCTAAAATTTAAAGTTGACCTTAAGGTAGTGGAGGTCATCGAAACAAGCATCACTACGAAAGATTCCGGGTGAACTGAAGTGTAAGGATCTACAGACCGAGATCTAATCACTAGTGTGGTAGTACTAATAGACCCAGCACTTCTAGAAAGGACATGTCAAGAAGACACATAAGAACGGTGGAGAAGAATTATAGAAGACGAAGACAATCCAGGTCTGGTAAAAACAGGAAAAAACTCGGGCAGAAACGTACTTTACAAGGGAACCATAGAGATTAAAAGAACTTCTCTAGAGATCAGAAAAGGTAAGACAACAAAAGGAGACAAAGAAACGTAACTAGCGACTCCTTCCGAACGAATAGAGAAGAACGATAAGAAACCTTGAGACGTAAGTCTACGAATACAGAAAGGAAAAGAGGAAACGAAAAGCGAAGAGAAGAAAAGTGTCGATAAACATTCCGGAGGGGTCTGTCGGTAAAACGAAAAAACGTAAAGAAAAAGAACCCCTACCAGAACTAGGGACAGAGGACATGTCACAGTGTTCGGAGGCAGGTATCAAGCAGTCCGTGAGATAGACAGTCTGAATCAGGGAATTTAGACAAAGAGTGAAGGTGACATATCAGCATTCCCTAAACTAAATCTAGTATGGACTTACCAGATCACTAAAAAAGGTGAAAGAAGTTAAAGTCAAAGTTAAACCGTTATTCCTCAAGTACCAGACTCGATGTCAGTCGAGGGCCATAACAAGAACGACTGACATATCTCGAAGAGGTAGAAACCGACGTTTCTTATATTAGTTAGACTAAAGTCACAGTTGGTAGACCACAAATCCTAAACTTTACGTCACCCTTGGTCCTAAATCACGATTTTAGAGAACACCAACTTCAGTCACCATAAAACTTTTCTTTAACTAAGTGAATTCTAGGTCTTTCGATATTTTTTATTAAACTTGGATGTCTTAAAAATTAAAATCCTACGTTATATTTATTATAAATACATAAAAAAATAAAACTACAACGACAACAAACAAGTCAGTGATTCCGCACAGGCCGAGAGACACTGGGGTACCTGACGTCGGGCGGTCCAAAGGGAAGTGACAGAGGGTCTCAAAAGAGTCTGAGCACAGGTAACTCAGTCACTACGGCTACAATTATATCAATATTATATCAGTTAAGAATTACTGTAAGTCCTAAAACCTTATTGCAAGTGGAACCACCGAGTCTGTCATTTCATAGACCGACGTTACGTCCTCTGGGTCCAAGAGAGGGACCCAACCCTTCTAGGGGACCTCTCCCCTTCCCGACGGGTGAGGTCATAAGAACGGACCTCTTAGGGTACCTGTCGCCTCGGACCACCCGATGTATCAGGTACCCCAGTGTTTATCAACCCACACTGACTCGTTGACTGTGAAAGTGTAAAGTTTTGGTAACATAAAGAGATTCTAAATTCTTTAATCTATGTTAAGACTTTAACCACTATTAGTTTCTACTCATCACTGTACGAGTCAGTGTATGTATGATTGATGGGGGGAAATATATTTTGTCTAAACAAGATTGATGGTTTTACTTTATCCTTTTCTAATGATTATCATGTATGTCCTTCACGTCACGAATCTAGGTTGGTCAGGCAGGATCTCCTCTAGTCAGGACTTATGAGTAACCTTCCCGACAACGACTTCGACTTTGAGGTTATGAAACCGGTGGACTACACTTCTCGACTGAGTAACCTTTTGTGGGACTACGACCCTTTCTGACTTCCGTCCTCCTCTTCCCCACTGTCTCCTACTCTACCGACCTACCGCAGTGACTGAGCTACCTTACTCAAACTCGTTTCGAAACCCTCAACAACTGCCTGTCCCTCCGGACGCACGACGTCAGGTTCCTCGACGTTTCTTGCCGTGCCCTGACTCACTGACTTGACTTGACTTGACTTGACTACGAATCTATTCTAAATCAGTACAATTTTGAATTAAAGATTTAGCCTATTACATCAAATAACTAAACTATACTCGTATCTATTGTACAATACGATTTAAGTCAAGTCAAGTCAGTGAGTCAGCACAGGGTGAGAAAGCTGGGGCACCTGACGTCGCGCGGTCCGGAGGGACAGGTAATGGTTGAGGGTCTCAAGTGAGTTTGGGCACAGAACTCAGCTACCACGGTAGGTCGGTAGAGTAAGAGACAGCAGGGGAAAAGGAGGACGGGAGTTAGAAAGGGTCGTAGTCTCAGAAAAGTTTGCTCAGTCAAGAAGTCTAGTCCACCGGTTTCATACCTTCAAAGTCGAAGTCGTAGTCAGGAAGGTTACTTATAAGTCCTGATTAAAGGAAATCCTACCTGACCAACCTAGAGGAACGACAGGTTCCCTGAGAGTTCTCGGAAGAGGTTTGTGGTGTCAAGTTTTCGTAGTCATTAAGTCGTGAATCGAAAGAAATATCAGGTCGAGAGTGTAGGTATGTACTGGTGACCTTCTTGGTATCGAAACTGATCTGCCTGGAAATAGCCGTTTCATTACAGAGACGAAAAAAAAAAAAAAACAGAGACGAAAAATTATACGACAGATCCAACCAGTATTAAAAGGAAGGTTCCTCGTTCGCATAAAATTAAAGTACCGACGTTAGTGGTAGACGTCACTAAAACCTCGGGTTTTTTTATTTCAGACTGTGAGAAAGGTGACAAAGGGGTAGATAAAGGGTACTTCACTACCTTGACCTACGGTACTAGAAACAAAAGACTTACAACTCAAAATTCGGTTGAAAAAGTGAGAGAAAGTGAAAGTAGTTCTCCGAGAAATCAAAAAGAAGTGAAAGACGGTATTCCCACCACAGTAGATACATAGAACTAAGGTCGAACCAAAAGAAGGTCGGGTCGTAAAGAGTACTACATGAGACGTACATACAATTTATTCGTCCCACTGCTATATGTCGGAACAGCATGAACAAAGGATAAACCTTGGTCAGACAACAAGGTACAGGTCAAGACTGACAACGAAGGACTGGACGTATGTCTAAAGAGTTCTCCGTCCAGTCCCCCAGACCATAAGGGTAGACAAAGGCTTAAAAGGTCAAACAACACTAGGTGTGTCAGTTTCCGAAACCGCATTGTTTATTTCGTCTTCCTCTACAAGAGACTTGAGAATGAAAAAACTGTTAGTCGTCTACAACCGATAAACTAGAGACTAAGGAGACGGAAAAGATTTAGGTCGAATTTGAAGACCTTCAAGCACCAAGTGTATGACAACCTCGGACCGAACCTCTTAAAACTCGTAATGAAATGATCGTATACTCTACTCACGTCAACACGCCATCAAACTCGTAAGAAACCGTAACGGAAAGAAATCCTAACCTTACTTTTGACTGGAATAGGTCAGGACACCGGTGACGACTCAAAAGGTTTAAACGACCGTATAAATCGTATCGTGAAAGTGCCGTAGTAGAAAATCCTAAACTTTATCGAGTCGACCTTAAAGTAGTAGAAGTGATCGAAACAAGTATCACTACGAAGGATTCCGGGTCAACTGAAGTGTAGGGTCCTACAGACCGAGATCCAATCACCTATGTGGTAGCACTAATAGACCCAGTACTTCAAGAAAAAACATGTCAGGAAGACACATAAGAACGGTGGAGATGAATTATAGAAAACGAACAGGAAATAACACGGGTAGAAACGTACTTTTCAAGGGAAGCATAGATTAAAAGAACTTCTCTAGAGATCAGAAAGGGTAAGACAACAAAAGGAGATAAAGAAACGTAACTAGTGACTCCTTCCGAACGAATAGAGAGGAACGATGAGAAACCTTGAGACGTAAGTCTACGAATATAGAAGGGAAAAGAGGAAACGAAAAGCGGAGAGAAGAAAAGTGTCGATAAACATTCCGGAGGGGTCCGTCGGTAAAACGAAAAACGTAAAGAAAAGGTACCCCTACCCGAACTAGGGACAGAGGACATGTTACAGTGCTTGGAGTAAGGTATCAAGGAGTCCGTGAGATAGTCTAGATTAGGGTACTTAGACAAAGAGTGAAGGTGACATATTAGTATTCCCCAAACTAAATCCAGTATGGACTTACCAGATCAACAAAGGGGGTGAAAGAAGTCAAATTCAGACTTAGACCGTTACTCCTCGAGTACTAGCCTCGGTGCCAGTCGAGGGCCAGGACAAAGACGACTGACACACCTCGAAGAGGTAGAAGCCGACGTTTCTTATCTTAGTTAGACTAAAACCACAACTGGTAGACCACTACAGGGACACATCTCAGGAGAGAACACAACAACCTTCTCCCACAAACGATACTGGTCACACAGAGAACCGTTTTGTAACAATCGGAAATGGGAGGAATTAAGACATGAGATTCCGGTTTAAACGGACAATGGGGTCCATAAAGAGCTGAAGGATGAAAACGTAAGGTCAGGGGATATTACTTCTCCTGTAGAAAAGACCCACAATAAAGAACTTCCAGGATGTCCAGAAGTATCTTGGTAAGTTGAAGTCGAAGAAGTCGCAATGACCAATCCCGTATCTGAACCTATTGACACTATAATTTACCAAACGGAACCTTTGCTTGTCTCTAGTAAGACAACAAAAACTCTAACGTAGGTTCATGACGTAAAGTCTAAGAAAACAACTGATACAATTTAATTCATTGTCTTTTGAATTATGTTACTTCTCCCTTTTCGACCGTCAATTTCTCTCCTCCATTTTAACTTTTGGAAAGGGTAGTCCTGTTCTGTGTCTGCGACCGACTCTGACCACTCAGAGTGTGTAAGACAAAGACTACATCCACCTCGGTCGGGGCTAGAGACACGTAATTACGATGGATGAAGGAAACGAAATAGTCTAAAGTAACACTGGACATCCAAGGAAAGTGACAACAGTCCCACCTCACCTTCATGAAAACCTAAACTCAGAGGCACAAGTGTCCACCCGTCCTCCTCCACCCCCAACCAAACCTGGGACGTGCCGTCCAAGACCTTATCCCGTCTCTGACCTCAGGACCCCTCTTTCTCTACCACCAAGTCGGTCACCTCAGGGACTCCCCAGTCCCGTCACAGTGGGGCAAACGACACTTTCGGGGGACGACGGGACCCCGACCTCGCCCTGCCCCTCCTGACTCCACCGTCCCCACGCCGACCTGGAGTCTTCGTCCAGTGTTCCGACGTAGGTCGGGGGAGGGGCCAGGGGGGGCACCCTAGACCCGAGATAGTGGAGGAAGTCAAATTCAGAGACATAAAGTGTAAAGTCTTAAACACACTTATCATTGTATTGCAAGGACGGAGTCACACCTTTTACACATTTTGTAACTTGTCGTATTCTTTTCACACACTGGACCTGCGGACTCACGTCCGTCGTAAAATATGTGAAGACCTAAAAAAACGATACGTAGGATAATCGATTTTGGTAGGTAATCCACGTTGACAACAGGACGCAAAATTTAACAGAGAAATATTTTACTACTAAAAGTGTGAAAAATCTATATAAACAGTTATGACGGCTTAGAGACGGGTTATCAGGCAATGTAGTTGCCTCTCCGAAACGTCGACAAGGGCACTCTTTCCTGAGTCGTGTCGGGGAGGTCCAACGAGAACGGCCGAACGAGTAGACACCGATTCGACTGACACAGGGAATCCTCAGGAACCATCGACAATTCAAATGAGTGCCAAGTATTAGGGTACCCCTCTTATACGGTCTAAAGATTTAGGGTGTTCGGAAAGGTCAAGAGTTCGACCAACAAAAGTAAGCAGTCTTTACGTAGTTATTCAGTACAAAACCCCTACGTAAACACACTAAGTAAAAGATTTAGATCGTAGAGAGGGGACTGATACCTCCCTTCTTCCGTCACCTACCACCGCGAGAGGTTCCACGACTCCCTTTTTCTTTGTGGTAGTCAAGTTGTACAATATGGGTCGCGTCGACGAGCAGTCTCGACTCCTACGACCTTTTCGTTCAGGTCCACCTGCTCTCCTCTCTCACAAGGACATTGTTCTGGACCCTCGGGGGTCTGTGCCCCGGGTCACCCGTGTCCGCCTGCTCTCCTCTCACACGAGGACATTGTTCTGGACCCTCGGGGGTCTCTGCCCCGGGTCACCCGTGTCCGTCTACTCTCCTCTCACACGAGGACATTGTTCTGGACCCTCGGGGGTCTCTGCCCTGGGTCACCCGTGTCTGGGGGATCCCGGGAGACAGCTACCCTACACGAGAGAACAGACAATTGAAGTTTTCACTCTGAAATAATGACTAAAAGGATCTTCGAGAAAGATGTGGAACGTGAAAAGAACACGACAGACAGACCATAGCATCCACAAGGAAGACCCTAGGGGCAAGAAGGATTTCTTGTAGAAAGTCAAGTCAAGTCAGCGAGTCAGCACAGGCTGAGAAACGTCGGGGTACTTGACGTCGTGCGGGACGGAGGGACAGGTAGTGGTCCACCGTTTCCAGAGATACCCTGACTTTAGAGAGGAAAATGGTGTGGAACGAAGACTTTCTGAATGTCTTAAGACCAGATAAAAAACAACGAGAAGACCTTCACACAAAGGAGACTACGGGGACAACGACGAGTCTTGAGACGGTAGTGACCTGAACAGTAACCAGTCCTCTGACAAACGCAGACACAGACTTTCTGGAAAAAAGGAAACATAAGAAGTCATAGTACTACCGGAACCAAGATTCGTCAGGAGGTCGTAAAAGAGACTCTTAAGACGAGGAGACGTGTCGTGGAGAAGAGGAACACCCCTTAAAGCGGACCTGTACTCCCTGACACTTCATAATGAATAAAAGAACATAAAAACTAATAAAGAGAAACACAAAGAATCTTTAGACTACCAGTCGTAAGAAACGTTTGATATAAAGAAATTTGAAATAGAGACTCACAATACTCTAACCCTCTCCGCAAATATTACGTCTTTGGTATTCTTTTTCCGCCTATCTGATATTTCTTTACAAAAGATTAGAGTATTTTTTTATCTGTTTAATGTTTTATTTCACTTTTGTTCTATCTTTTAATAAAGATTATATTTACTATTAACTTCTCGATATCAAAATTAAATTTTTTTTTGCTGGACGTTCTAACGTTTTTCTTGGATTCTCCTTTGTTTACAAGGTTCCTATATTTGGACGGAAATTTATTTCTCTAACGTCGATCAGTATTGATACACTCTTTCTAAGTAGGACAGGTCGGTTTCGTCACCCTCCTGGCATCCACGAACCTAAAGGATGCAACCACTACCACAACAGTCGTCTATTCCCTCGTGAGGTGACGAGCAGACCAGACGGGGTCATGCCACGTCTCAGTCAGTCTACTCCCGACGGGTGAAAACGGTCGTCCTCCCGTGCGGCCCTGGGGGAGCCCTCCAATCTCGGACCCCGCAGAAGGTCTGGGTGGACACAGAGGACCCCGAGCCGACACGTAGGACTCGGGGTGACACTGTGGGGGGTCGGCACTCGTGCCGGTGTGGGTACGAAGACCGCCCGGACGGTCGCTCCAAGACGCCTGCGTCGCGGGCACGAAAGTCGGTCTCCTAAAGGAGTGAACGAGAAACTAGGAACGTCACTGAGGACCAAATGTTCCTTCATGTATCAAGTGAAAGGTTTATGAAGTCCTAAAGACCTATGAGTACAAATTAGACGACACTACCCCTGTATGAAACAGACGGACCGCGTACTATACTCAATCTGACAACTCCCGACACACAAGTACCTGCGGACCGGCACCGACGAGTCGTGGTTCGGACTCCTGAGTCGCTCGCGAGGAGAAGAGGCGTCTAGAGTATCCTTTCCGGACTTCACGGTAAGTACCAGAGTACCTTTGAACCACCTCCCGACCAGCGTGCCTCCGCTGTCCGACCCAGCGCCGTACCGACTACGGACACCCGAGTCGCGACACACCACCACTGAAGTCGGACGGTCCCCAGTCAGGGGTCAGCCGAAGCACGGACGGGAGGACGACCGTGTCTCCGTCGTAGGTAGGGCCTGGGCCTGCCCCGGTCTCCGTTTCGGTCGTCAGAGCCACCCAGATCCCCCAGACCCCTGTCGACCCTCGACGGAGAGGGCGGCAGAGCGACTGGGGAGCTGGGGCACGAGGACCTACCACCTGACTGGGCCGAAGAAGTGGAGGACTCAACGGAGACCCCTCGACCCCTCGTGGACTTTGAAAGGGCCCCGAAACTCGACTCCCTAAAGAAGGAGATTTGCACCAAAATCCCTTTCGCGAGGAACGGACACTAGAAAAGGACAAGAGGAAAATGTTCCATAAAGGGAAAGAACTCCGAGACGTTCTTATCCTCGCTGGTCACGGTGACTGAGACGGGTGTACACCCGAAGAAAGTCGAGGATCTCGCTAAAAGGTGAATTTCTGCAAAATTGAGAATTACATAAACGTTGAAAGGTCGGGTAACTTACGGGTGTCTCACCACTATGGAAAATTGGTTCAACAGCGACTTTAAATGTCTTTCTCTGAGAGTAAATTAAATTTAATATACGTTACTTTATTAAATGCTTTCATGACATGTGGTAAAAACAATTCCTTATACATCTGTATAACAGTAAGTCTTAGAGATCACCTTCTTTAAGGTGCCTGCAATCCACTGGAATTCCAGACTACGAAACCAGCGTCAGAGGCACTGGAGCACCCCTTGGCGTACAGAGTAATGTCGGACAGAGTTTGAGTCTCGCTGGTCTACTCGGAAGAAAAACAGACGTCAATTAAGAAATAGTGTGTGCGAGGTCAGATTGGTCCACAGCACATTCCTAGCTCAAAAGTTGGTGTCGAGTCCCAATCCCGGAGAGAAACGTCCATTTTGTCTACTCTTTCCCACTAAAAGTATCATTTGTCGTTTTGTTCTCTTTCACGGATCCTCACTTGACTTTCGGAGACTACTGCTCAGTAAGGACTTCCAAGACAAAGAAGACCTAGACCCCCGGTTCGTGGTGGAAGTCCTCGACAACACAAGAGTTCAGTGACCCTGAGGTGTGTCTCTTTTGCTTGTGAAAACCTACTGTTATAGGTGTAAAAGTGGGTGACAACATATACATGTAAATCCTATTTCACTTCAGTACCAAATAGTAGACAAAATGGTTCTTATGTTACCAAAGACGTCTCGAACATAAACGTTGGTCTACAAATAGACTTTCAAATCGGGGTACTCGAGAGACTTTGTTCACATTATTTACCTGGCTAGACCTTACGAGACGAAAAATTATTTATTTTTATCTCCGTACATTGCTTTCGAACAAAATGTACGAAGTACCTCTCTTCTACGAAAACAAAGAGAACCTGCCGTCACTGTCTGCGCCACGGCCTCCCGTCGACCGACTACGGGTTCGGGTCCAGACCTGCGTCCTGACAAAGGAATAGGACTACCGGTCAGGTCCGGGACGGGAGGGACCAGAAGGTGCAACAGGGGTCCACTCTCGACTACTAAGTCTCGACCGTAAGGTCGGGACTCACGGGGCAGGAGTCGAAGTCGTGACGCCGCAGACGCGGGTGGACCGGCACACGGGGACCCCGTCGCCCGTACTCGTTCAGTCCCCCTGTTTGGGGGTGGAGGAAATCTCGGACGCCACAGTAGCCCCTCCGTGGACCCGTCCGACGACTACCCTACCTGTGCGCGGGACGACCGGACCGAGGACAAGGTCCAGAGAGGGAGACGAGAAAGAGGGACCACGGGACCGCGGAGACGGACTCGTCGCGTGCCAAGTCTCCTCCGCTGGGCCGGACCGTGCACCCGGGACTAGACGGCCCCCCGGAGCAAAGGTCGAGTAAAGGGCAACGGAAAGTCGTGGAGTCACGGGAAGAGACGACCCCGGAGGAGGAAAGACGGACCACACTGGGGGGGGGTGGGCAAGGGGTGTGGCGGGTGTCGGAGACACGGGACGTCTGGGGCGACACGACACGCGACCACCACTACCCGTCCCAGTCCTCCCGCCTTGGCCCGCGTCCTAGGTCCCGCCGCGTCCCGCACACTCGTCCTTCGGGTCCCGCCTCCGGGAGTAGCCACGGCGGAGCCCCCGCCCCGGGGACCTGGCGAAAGGCGGGCCTCGGGTCCAGACTTCAGACGTCCAGGCCCTGACCCTGACCTAAAAGTCATCCTCTCTCCCTCAAAGTCGTAGTCTCAAATTGGCCCTACCTGCATCTGAAAGAACAAAGAAAATGTCCCGAAAAAGAAGCATCGTTATATTTTCTCTACACGACTCGATGTGTTAAACGACCCTTTCTACGAGACCCGTGTTCATGTAATATGTAACGAAACAAGGGCCCTTTGGAAACAAGTAAAAGGGCTCTCGTTAGTGGAGTTAAACACTTCTATGTTTTAGGTTAGTACTTCACAACGACTTCTTGGTTTACACACATTCAGTGAAGAAAGAACTTGTGTTAGACCAAAGGTTCCTTCTTTTTGACGGAGGACTCCTTTTGTGGTGGAGGACCTCTCAGTAACGGAAAAGGAGTCACTTATTCTTCGTCTAAGACTTTTTCTTTTAGGCGGGTTTGTACACACGGGTCAAAGTACTCTACTTTCGGATCAACGAAAAGAAAGAGAAAACCCGTTTAGTCTTTTACCGCTCTTTCCTAAAGTACGACGTCGTCGAACATACCAATTCTGAAAGAAGGTTTCGTCGTCCCGAACATAGACGACTACCTACAGACAAAGAGAGTCGACCGCAAAAGAAAAGATCCCACACCCTCTTTGGTCTAAGAGGTGGACTTAAAACCCCGAAGACGACCTCTGTCGGGAACATAAGAGGCCGAATGCACCACGATCAGGTCCGTCTCCACAGGGGTGTTCCCACTTTAGACCGCGGGCCCCTGTAGACACGAAATCGAAGTCTGTACAGATGTCTCAGGCTCTTCCGTGACCGTGGGGTGAGGTCATGAGAACGGACCTTTTAGGGTACCTGCCTCCTCGGACCACCCGACGTCAGGTACCCCAAAGCTTCTCAGTCTGTGCTGACTCTTTGAAGTGAAAGTGAAAAGTGAAAGCACGCGACCTCCTCCGTGACCGTTGGGTGAGGCCACAAGAACGGACCTCTTAGGGTCCCTGCCGCCTCGGACCACCCGACGGCAGACACCCCAGCGTGTCTCAGTCTGTGCTGACTTCGCTGAGTCGTCGTCGTCGTCGTGTCTCGTTGAAAGAAACTTCTCTCTTTGACTGAGAGCCATGTGACCGGGGAGTCCTGAGGTCGGTCTCACCGACAGACTCCACTGCAGGGTCCTTCCGAACAGCGGTGTTCGGGTGCTACTGGGGAGGAGACGTCCTGGCCCCCGGAAGCGGGTCCCTCGGGAAGGGCCTTAGCTGTCCCGACGACGACGAAACCCTACCCGGGAGTATTGGTGAATCGAATAAGAGTGTTCTCAATGATCACAATTCCGTCCGTCCATAATGGTGTCGAAGTACCTACCCTCTTATCTCCTTTGCTGGCACGAGTTTCTGGGTTCGACAAATAAACAAATAAAACTCTTCGGTTCATTCCTCTCTCCTCTCTTCCCCTCTCCGGAGAATAGAAACGAGGGTAAAAAAGGTTACACACACTAACCTAATATACGACTTTAATACCTATATTTTACGTACACACACATAAAAGGACGTTTATCGGCATTTTAGTATATTGGAAAAAACTCTCTCTAGTTCGACTCTCTTAAAGTATAAACGGTCTACAGGTGAAAGGAGGATGTGGTGTTCCGACCTCCCGGTCCCGTTTCTCGATCCCGTGCACCACCCCGTCCTACCACAGACGAGCGACGAGGAGCCAAGACTCGTGTCGGTCCCCTGGAGGACCCCAGAGTATCGTCCCTAGAGGACCCTAGAAGAGAGTCCCCTGGAGGAACCTAGAACACAATCCCTGTAGGACCCTAGAGTAACAATACGGGTTCCAGGGTTAGGGGTCTTGACTCTCTTGTTCTGTAGGTGTCGTTACGTTTGCGTATTTCCCTTAAAATAACGATCGAACTCGGTCCTGGGTTCAAAGTAGGTTGCGTCACCTCACCTTGTTCCCGGGGCTCGGGACTTAATGTCGTCACAAATATTCCAATTCTGTTTCTGTCCCTCAACTGTCCCCGTCTAACCAACGTTCCCAAGGAATCGTAGACGATTAACCGATCTAAAAGCGCGAGCACCCGAAAGAGTCCCCCCAAAAGTAGGGACAGGACTATCCGAACCTGGACCGATGTCCCTCATATGACTAACCAACTCAAGACCACGGCCGCCTCCTACTAGAGTCGAGGAGGAACCGTTATTTGAGTCGGGGAGACATTTCCTCTGAATCCGGGTGGAACCGGGGGACTTCGGACAGCACCGCGGACGAACCAGGATTGTGAGTATCGTCCTTAGAGGACCCTAGAAGAGAGTCCCCTGGAGGACCCTAGAACACAATCCCTGGAGGACCCTAGAGTATCGTCCCTGGAGGACCCTAGAGTATCGTCCCTGGAGGACCCTAGAGTATCGTCCCCAGAGGACCCTAGAACACAATCCCTGGAGGACTCTTATAGATAGTCCCCTAGAGGACCCTCAGAGTACTAGAGACCCTGGAGGACTCTATTAGGTAGTCCCCTAGAGGACCCTCAGAGTACTAGGGACCCTGGAGGGTCGGTGGGAGGAGAGTCCGAGATTGTCCCGACAAAACCTCTCTCCTTGTTTTTCACTGATCTGGAAGTCTTGTTCTCTTTTAGAGTGTGCCCTAGCCGAAAGACAAAAGTACAGGTACAGGAATTTCTACGGAACATGAACTCAACCGGACCTGAGTCACCGGTCGACCTATTACACTTAATTTTATTAATTTGTCACGAAAGGCACTTCTCCGACCTCAAACCGTTTACGAGGCTCAGGTGTTACGACTCAATGTCCCTTCCTCTCTTGAATGTCGTCGCAGGCCTTCGAGTCCGGCTCCGTCGTTCCTTAGGTAGCCGGTCTCAGTAAGGACTCCGACGACAGAAGAATTTCTCGGGTCTCGGAACCTCTGAGGGTCGTCAAGACACTTTCTAGGTCCCTCTAACGAAGGAATCACTCACCCTGTTAAAAAGAAGGAATTTATCTCCTAAACAAGGATATCATCTTTCCTGTTTTACATCATGAAAAGTTTAATTTCTTGTCTAACACAACAAATTTCTTTTGCAGGAACCGTAAGGACTTTCTACTTCGTAGAATCCTTTCGGTCATTTTACGAGTCGTAAAAGTCCCACTTATCGATTCCCGATTTGAAATGTCTTATAAGGATTTTATGTCATATAAAAGGAGTAATTATCGAAATTTTATTTCAACTTCATAATGAAACATCAATTAGACAGTTACTCACTGAGTAATATGATATTATGTGATATACATGTAAATGCATATATATATAATTGTTTGTTAAACGACTGTGTCTAAAAATCTTACAACTAATAACTGAATTACGACCCGGTTCAACAAACCTTTTACGTGTTCAATGTCTTTTACGCCCTTCTACCGCGGGCCGACCGGTCTCCTGCACAGACTCACCGTCGCCCACCACTGTCCGAGTCGACGGGCCGGACCGACAGGACCCCTGGTGCTCCTCTACCCTAAGACTCCAGTCCTCGCCAGCACCTTCCGCGGGCTCCCACCTGGGACCCCGGTCTCCCACTTAAGGCTACCCCCACGTAGGTACAGGACTGAGGCCTTGGACGTTTGGAAACGCAAGTGTCGACACCGAACTACAGGCATTAAGGTCGAACCACTCCATTCACCCCTGGACACACCGAGGAGAACCAGTAAGACCCTCCAAACATTTCTTGAAACTCCTTTCGTCGACCCGGAACTTGAAGGAAACATCTCCACTATCTCCCGGCAAACCCGATAGACCATAGCTCACTCAAACCAGTAGACTGACAAAATTGTGGGAACAATTAACGTAGGAACAATAGGTCGAATTATAGTACGTCGGCAGGTGTCATAAGAGAGTAGGGGAGGCTGGGGACCTTCAAGTCAACGTAGGGCAGACACTTGGAGATGGGAGGAGAAGGAGAGGGGTAAAGAGGTCTGGGAAATCGATTGCTCGAGAGGTAAAACAACTAAAGGTTTCTTAAGACAAATAAGAAAGATAAAAGATTTTTTTTTTTTTTTTCGAATACAGACAAAATATTGAAATGAAGAACGACGACTGAAACCCTACTAAGAGGAAAATCAGAGAATTCCCCTTTCCAGTCTAGTGACTAAACCCCCGAAAGCAAAGACAGAATTTGTCAGTCACAGTGATTGAAGGGGACTCGCGACACCGGCGGAGAGTGTCGAAGACTCGACGGTAAAACCACAGACATGAGGTAGAGTCTACGAAAGGCTAGGACGAACCCTCGGAAAGAGACTCTATGTCCACTTGCGCCGGGAAAAACCAATCGCAAAGTAAAAGTGAGTTTCCTCACACACCGTAGTAATCCCGCAGGTACGAAGACTGCCCACAAACTGCCACACGCGAAGGTATCCCACGGTGTCCTGAAGGACTTCCACAGTCCACAACTTCTCCCGAAGGAAGAATCGAGTCAGCCGTTTCTTAGACGGACGTCGTGCTCTCTGAATTGGTCGTTTGGTGGTGCCTACGTCGCTTGTCTGACACCCGTGTCCCCCTCCTCCCGACCGTACCTAACTCTTTCATCGTGAGTCTCTACATGGGACAGAGTGCACTTTGTCGGTCGATCGCCCTTCGACGACATCCCGTTGCCCTTTGGTTGGACCGCGGGACTCTATCCCTCCCCTCCCTCCGCTACATGTACTGATACCGACTGAGTGTGACACCATGTCGTCTTTAACTGTGCTGCAGCATTTCGTTAAAAGGAGGTTAATTGACTTTTTTGGAAGCCATGGGTAAATCAGTGGTCCAGCACAGGCTGAGAAGGTTGTGGTACCTGGTCGGGTCGTCCGAGGATATAGGTACCTAAGAGGTCCGTTCTCATGACCTCACCCAACGGTAAAGGAAGAGGTCCCCTAGAAGGGCTGGGTCCCTGCCTTGGGCCCAGAGGACGCGACGTCCGTCTGTGAAATGGTTGACTCGAAGAGATGCAGATAAGGACGTCTACCCAAGGAGTCATGGTAAGCGATCTAAGGTATGCATACCCAATTACATGTTATAACCACAAAGAGATCAAAGTGAGACCATTCCCCGAGACCCAAGTGGGTGGGGAGGTGTCGACCGAGTCTAGGTGGGGAAAGATACGGACTCCTTGTCAGGCAACGTGTGCACACACGGTATCGAAGAATAGGCAGGCAGGCAGCTGCCGTAGGTCCGACGAAGGCACCGACCTGTAACACTCGGCGCGACGTCCCTCGTGGCCCCGCAAACACAGGAAGTCTTGGCCCCAAAAGAGTCCCACATGCGGTCACCACCCCAGCGACCCAGGATACCATCCCAACAAGAATCGACAAATTCCTCGGAGGCGTGAAGAGGGGTATCACCGACATGGTCGAATATAAGGGTGGTTGCCACGTCCGCCCGAGGGAAAAGAGGTGTACGAGAGGTCGTAAACAACAGACGTCCAAAAACTACTCCTGGCAAGACTGACCACACTCGACTATTGTGACACCAAACCCAAACGCAAAGAGACCATCACTCACACGAACGGACCTCTCAGGGTCCCCGCCCCCTCGGACCACCCGACGGCAGACACCCCAGCGTGTCTCAGCCTGTGCGACTTCGTTGAGTCGTCGTCGTCGCTCACGGCAGCCCGTGGAAAGGTGTGGAAGGGACCGGCAGACACACAGAAACCTCTTTACAGAGAATCCGGAGGACGGGTATAAAACCAACCCAAGAAACAAAAACACTACAACTCAACGTACTCGAGGAATATACGAAACCTCTAATTAGGAACTAGTCGACGGAGTAAATATTAATAAGGAGGGTAAGACTGTCGACAGTAGGTAGAACAAGTATCAGAGGAAACGACAGGGTTTCGAAAACTCAAAATGATCCAGGACAAACAATAAAAATAAAGGTAATGAGATCCTCCACCCAGTCTCTCCGAGAACGACACTAAACACAGTTTTCACATGACGGACAAAAGGAGATTCTCGAAATATCAAAGACCGGAATATAAATTTAGAAAATTCGCGACTTCCAAACTTTTGCTATCATCCCTCCTACGCCTTTCCCGATCTACTGTAATATTCCAAGAGCACCAATATGCCCTCCAGTACATAATGGGCTTCCGTCTGGCACCCCTAACACCATGCAAGTTCTACACACCACATTTAAGGTTTAGTCTGTGCACGTGTAAATTTTTCTTAATATTTCAATTTTTTCTTTTTCTCGTCTTTTATAATTCATTATTTTAATAACTGAGATTTTCCGTCCCGTTGTTCCTTTTCTGTCTATTTTGATTTTTCGTCAACAATTTGGTATTCCTATTGACGCAATGTAAGGTAAGGTTACCGAAGTCGGGACGTAGTCTTCGGTCCCCTGCCGTCCAACCCATTTCTCCGCCGCTACCGACGAGAACGACAACTGTCAACAGACAACCCCTCTAACATTAACCCTTTCCGTAGGAGGGCGGAGGGACCCCGAGGGAGATCGGAGTGAACGCCACACGCAGAGTAGGAGCAGAGACTCACTCCGAAGGACGAAGAGACCTGCGAAGACTCCGAAGGGGACCCAGAAGCCTCTAGTCGTCATACTGGCACCACACAGACCCACATAAGACAGGACAAAAAGGTGGAACCACTAGAGGGTAATTTCCGTGTCTAAAAAGTCAGACTTCACACATCCGATGAGGCACCTCGAGAAATATTTCTGTTGAGAAATTATTCCAGACAGAATGTCTAAAGAGGTCCTAAAGGTCACGTTAATTGGCGAAAAGACGACTTTGAGAAGACAGGCACGAACGTGCGTCGAAAGGCTACCCAACGTGGACTGAACGATTAGCACCGAGGAAGTCGACGTGCACGACTGCCCGTCCGCAGACCGACATTCCCCCACAGCCCTCTCAGCCGTAAAGAGGGGTGCAAACCTGTCTGAAGGAAAGAACACAGAGCCAAGCCCCCGAAACCGTCCATTCTCCCTCCCGTCGCCGTGGGGGCCCCCGAAGGACGAACACTCCCCGACACGGACCAGGTAGGCCCCCACAGGACACCGGGACCCTACCCGCGCACGCGCAGAGACGTCCCGCGGACAGTCGAGTCAAACCTTCGGATAACAAGTGACACGTGAACTTCACCGAAACGACTTTGTGGCGGAAAGAAACACACATCGGAACAATAAAGAGTCTATTCAAAGACACTTACCGGTACGAAGAACGAAACGGATGAGCAACTACACGACAGGACATCTGAAGATTTAAGGGCGACGTGGGAGTTGTGAAGTAAAATGATTAACGTCACTGGGGTCACCACAACAGATCCTTCACTCAATAACGTTTCGCCTACGACAATCTCTACTCTGAGACGACTGATCGATACATTTGCTTGGACTTTTTACGTTGCGTGGAATTAAAATTTTTAATATGAAATAAAAAATTATTAACAACAATAACAAGTCAGTGATTCAGTACAGACTGAGAAACGTTGGGGTACTCGACGTCGTACAGTCCGAAGGGACAGAGTGACTCAAACGAGTCTTAGTACAGGTAACTCAGTCACTTCGATAGATTGGTAGAATAATAGGAGATGAGGGAAGAAGAGCAAAACGGAAGTCAGAAAGGGTCGTAGTCCCAGAAAAGGTTACTCGACCGAGAAGTGTAGTCCGCTATCCTACACTTCTCATAACCTCGAAGTCGTAGTCTGAAAGGTGACTTACAAGTCCCGACTAGAGGAAGTCTTACCTGACCAAACTAGAGGAACGTCAGGTTCCCTGAGAGTTCTCAGAAGAGGTTGTGGTGTCAAGTTTTCGTCGTTAAGAAGTCGCAAGTCGGAAGAAGTATCAGGTTGAGACTGTAGGTATGTACTGGTGTCCTTTTTGGTATCGAACTAATCTGCCTGGAAAAAGTCGTTTCACCACGGAGACGAAAAATTACACGATGTCAGGTACCCTAGCGTTTCTCAGTCTGCGCTGACTCACTGAGTATGAGATCCGACCAGTATCGAGAGGAAGGTTCCTCGTTCGCAGAAGATTAAAGTGCCGACGCCAGTGTAGACGTCACTAAAACCTCGGTTCTCTTCCCTCGGACAGTGACAAGGGTGAAGAAGGGGCAGATACTGTAAAAGGTACTTCACTACCCGGACCTGCCGTGGCAAAATCCAAAAACTCACAGCTCAAAATTCGGTCGTAACAGTGAGAGGAGAGAGGGGGGTCGTTCTCCGAGAGATCAAGGAGAAAGGAAAGACGGTATTCCGACCGAAGTAGACGTATAGACTCCAACAACTATATAGAAGGTCGTTAGAACTAAAGTTGAACACTAAGTAGGTCGGACCGTAAAGCGTACTACATGAGACGAACTTTCACTTTCTTCTCTCACTTTTTCAATCGAATTTCGAGTTGTAAGTCTTTTGATTCTAGTACCGTAGGTCAGGGTAGTGAAGTACCGTCTATCTACCCCTGTGTCACCTTTGTCACAGTCTGAAATGAAAAAACCCGAGGTTTTAGTGACGTCTACCACTGACGTCGGTACTTTAATTTTCTGTGAGGAACCTTCCTTTGAATACTGGTTGGATCTGTTGTATAATCTTTCGTCTCTGTAATGAAACGGTTGTTTCCAGATAGATCAGTTCCGATACCAAAAAGGTCACCAGTACATATCTACACTCTTAACCTGACACTTCTTTCGACTCGTAGTTTCTTAACTACGAAAACTTGACACCACAACCTCTTCTGAGAACTCTCAGGGAACCTGACGTTCCTCTAGGTTGGTCAGGTAGGATTTCCTCTCGTCAGGACCCACAAGTAACCTTCCTGACTCCAACTTCGACTTTGAGGTCAGGAAACCGGTGGACTACACTTCTCAACTGAGTGACCTTTTCTGAGACCACGACCCTCCCTAACCCCCGTCCTCCTCTTCCCTTGCTGTCTCCTACTCTACCGACCTACCGTAATGGCTGAGCTACCTGTACTCAAACCCATTCGAGGTCCTCAACCACTACCTGTCCCTCCGGACCGCACGACGTCAGGTACCCCAGTGTTTCTCAACTTGTACTGACTCGCTGACTTGACTCGACTTGAGACACAAATTCAATTTATTCGTCCCACTGCTATATATCGGAACTACCTGAGGAAAGAGTGTACACTTGGCCAGACAACAGGTACAGACCAAGATTGGCAACGAAGAACAGGACGTATGTCCAAAGAATCCTCCGCCCATTTCACCAGAGGGTAGAGAACTTCTTAAGAGGTGTCAAACGACACTAAGTGTGTTAATTTCCGAAATCGCATCAGTCACTTCGTCTTCATCTGAAAAAAGTTTAAGGGACGAAAAAGACACTGGGTTGTCTACCACCGTTAAACTAGAGACCAAGGAGACAGAAAAGAGTTGGGTCGAACATGTAGATCTTCAAGAACCAAGTAAATGATAACCTCGGACTGAACTTTCTAAAACTCGTAAAGGAACGATCACACACTTTACTCACGTTAGCATGTCATTAAACTTATAAGAAACCACAAAGGAAAGGAACCTTAACCTTACTTTTGACGGGAAAAGGTCAGGACACCGGTGACGACTCGAAAGATTTAAACAACCGTATAACTCACGTCGTGAGATCGTCGTCGTAGAAAATCCTAAACTTGATCGAGTCGACCTCAAGGTAAGGAGGTGACCGAAACAGAATCAAAACGAAGGACTCCGGGGGCACGGCAGCGGGAGGTCCTACAGACCGAGATCCACTCACCGGTGTGGTACTGATAGGCCCGGTAAGTCTAGAGCGAGACACGTCGAGAAGACACATAACAACGTCAGAGAAGAATTGCAGACGACGAAGACAATCCAGGAACGGCAAACACAGCACGGACTGTAGTGACAGTACTGTCTCTAGTGCAGGAACCAGAGACAACGTTCTTCCACCTACGAGGAGAGTGATGACTTCAGAAGTCGAAAAATACCGTTTGACTCTTATTGGGACAAGAACGACATTTTGTCTCTGTCACAAGAGTCATCTGGTCCAAACACTCCCCTTTTCGAGTGTCGTGTGATTCCCTACGGCAAGCCCAGCTGAGGAGATACCCGGCTGGTATGCCACTGAGCTCACTTGACAAAGTGTTATACGAACTTCAAAGATGAATTACCCTTGAGGAAAAGATTTTATAGAATTAATGTACTCTAGTCAAGAGATTTCTAAATTCGGATCAATCTTAATTTAACTAGTATGTTTTCAAGGAAAAATCTTCAAAACGATCAACATCACTTGTCGCTAAATAATTTTTGTCTGCAGCGTCAATAATGGAAAGGACCATACGATCAACCACCATCCTTACTTTACACACGAGTAACACTCGAGTCAACCCAAACAAAAATCCAACCCCATGAAACACAAAATGCGCTAATATTGGTCCAAACTTGACAAATAACCACTCAGACCGCACACCGACCGGGTTGGTGACGTGGTACCTGAAGGCCTGACAAATAATTTAGTACTGTCTACTGTCTATTTTTACCCGTAATTTTAATAGAACGTCACTAAAGGTTCCTTCTAAGAGTCAAAATTACTCTTCGAAGGAACGTCGAAAATCTTTTATCGATAAACGTAGAACACGGCGTCTAGTTTGGGCCAAGCTCTGCTGCATGACCGGACACGAAGACATTTAATTAAACGTAAACATTAAACCTTAAATCATACAAATATTGGGAGTGTCCGATACTCACCTAAGACCATTAGAATAGCAAAAATAAAATAAAGTGCAACCATAATCACAACTCTTAAATATCGGTAAGAACTGATAAAATTCCCGAAATGTTTCCTGACATTATCAAAATGGTGAATATGTCACTATTCTTTCCTACAGATTAAACTTCTAAACCTATCATTAATACAAAATGAGAATGTATTTTTATTTCTGTTCGAATACTCAACGTACATAAATTTCATAAGAATTCAAACTGAAAAACTTCAAGGGGTACGTCACATTAAAAGTCCAGACGGAAAAACTGTCTGAACCACCACATAGTCACGTACACTGTCTTTCACGACAAAGTTTCGCAAATTACAGTCACACCGTCCTCTCTTGTCGTAATGCTGTCGCGCTTGACGTGCGTGTACTAACAGAAAGTTTCTTGGCAGCACTTCTTCCTTTTCTGTGACAAACCTTTTCTCGTGGACCCTTGCACAAAAACGTCTCTTTCAAGACGGCACGCCCGTCGGACGAGACACCGGTGGTGTGGATCAAGACACCTGCACACATGGACTCAGTGTGGACCCTCGAGTCCTCTACACCCCCGTGACTACAGCTCAGGAATCTGTGTGAATGTGTGCACGTGCGTGTGTGTGTGTGGGCTGTGTGCCCAAGTAGTAGTAAACAGTTCCAGGTGCCAGGTAGATCAGTTTCGATACCAAAAAGGTCATCGGTTGGATCTGTCGTATGATTTTTCGTCTCTGTAATGAAACGGTTGTTTCCAGGTAGATCAGTTCCGATACCAAAAAGGTCACCAGTACATACCAAAGCTCTCAACCTGATGTTTCTTTCGACTCACGGTTTCTTGAAAGCTTGACACCACAACCTCTTCTGAGAACTCTCAGGGAACCTGACGTTCCTCTAGGTTGGCCAGGTAGGATTTCCTCTAGTCAGGACTCACAAGTAACCTTCCTGACTACGACTTCGACTTCGACTTCGAGGTTAGGAAACCGGTGGACTACCCTTTTCGACTCAGGGACCTTTTCTGGGACTACGACCCTCCCTAACCCCCGTCCTCCTCTTCCCCTGCTGTCTCCTCCTCTACCGACCTACCGTAGTGACTGAGCTACCTGCACTCAGACTCGTCGAGACCCTCTACCACTCCCTACCCCTCGGACCGTCCGGTGACAGGACCCCAGCGTCTCTCGACCTGCGCTGACTCGCTGACTTGTTGTCCTTCTCAGTGGACTAGAGCCTAAGTGCTGTCTCTCGCTCCCCGA
The DNA here is from genome assembly GCA_006410555.1 of Capra ibex. Classification (NCBI taxonomy): domain Eukaryota; kingdom Metazoa; phylum Chordata; class Mammalia; order Artiodactyla; family Bovidae; genus Capra; species Capra ibex. The sequence continues at coordinate 79,030,555 of SJYO01046538.1, read as the reverse complement.
GAGGAAAGTGGGAGAGAAGGAAGAAAGACAAAATTTCTTCTAGCCTCCGAGACAGGCCACCCCTTCTGCAGGACAATTCCACGAGAGACGGGCAACGGCAGCACAGACTACTCCCTCACCTCACAGGACCAACTTTCCGGCGCCGAAGACGACCACAGGAAACACAAACTCTCTCTTCCCCTACTTGACAGTCTTGCTCGGCAAGTGGAGGTCACCACCAACTTCCCACAATCGAACACTAAGTCTTGTTTCATCACCCGTGATGCTGCACGGTCTTTCCCTATTACGCCACTCTGCCGGTCGGCCAGTCAGGCGTGCACCACGTTCCACACTCCTACCCCGGTCTTTAAGTCCGTCGGTTTTACTTCTGTCTCGGACCCGTGAGTCTTGTTCTACTTCTTCCTCTCCCACCTGTGAATCTTTCAGTCGACTGCACAAACAGGACTTCTAAATAAATAACGAGTAGTAACTCGAAATCTTATGTCAGTCAATACCTGAATGTCTAGTCATATGACAAGTTTTAATAAACTTTATGAATAATAGAGGGACATCAAGTAATACGTCAGTCGAAATTATTAATTAGTCAAAGATAAAAAACGCAAAATTACAAAAAGAAAACTGAATTAATTTAAAACTTAAACATTTTTTAATGTAACACTTTTTAATTTTGATATCTGTTCTTTTGAGTCTCTTAAGAGTTAGGTCAGGGACAAGTGAGTTAGACCTATAAAGGACGTGTACAACCATTGGTAAAACCAATGAAAGACCCAATCCAATACAAATACTATAAATGAAAACTTTTTAATTATACAAGAAAGGAGTAAAAGAATATCTAGGGAGAGGAATGTCGTAGTAGGAAGTCTACCTTCAATAGTCTGTGACACATGTACCGTACCGCGGAGTCGAACGGAACTCGGGCCGAGGTACGACCTACGACCCCAGGGGTCCACGACCCGAACGGAACTCGGACCGAGGTACGACCTACGACCCCAGGGGGATCCACGACCCGAACGGAACTCGGACCGAGGTACGACCTACGACCACAGACGACCCCAGGTCGGGGCCACCTAGGTCCCACTAAACTTCGCACCTACCGCATCCGTTCCTTTTGAATGAACAAATAATTATATTCTAATCTAATCCTTCTTTATCACATCATCCTTTTAATTCACCTCCTTCCTCCGACTTATTGAACCGGATGTCCCTTCTGGTTATTTTAGAGTCCTGTTCTCTAAACGTGGCAGATACAACCCGGTGGCCGCGGGTGAACTTATAGCTTCCCACGGGACGGAATCCGAGGAAAGCGTGCCCAGAATCTTCGGTCCTGTTCATTCATCTGTACCACTCGACGGGGCGAGGTCTACCCTTAAGTCGGACTTTAATCTGATTTCTCCTCGGTGCCTCCTTTGGTCAGGTCGCTGACCGGGGCGGAGATACCAAGTCTTCCGGAAAATATGAAAACTATTATGGACCTCTAGTTACCCATTATGTTTCAAGACGTCGCAATCGTCGGGTCTGAGAATGGTTTCGACCCGAAAAGAGAGACGTATGGATCAACATATGTGCTCAGAATCCACTAAATGTAGTAGAAGGCCGGTTTTCCCGGTTAATTGTAAAATGCCGGTAAAAAGACTATTTCCAAACAGTTGGTCTTCTGAATAAACACAACAAGAAAAGTTTCAGACCACGGTGAGAGTCTTTCGTGATTTATCTCAATGTAAGAGTGTGTCGTTTCTATGTTGTTAAATATTGTTCATTTTCCTCATGTCTCTAAATATTGTTTTCTTTTCATTAATTGAGTTTTCGGATCACAACGATTATAGTTTTGATGATATATAGAAAAAGGTATAGGGCAAATGTAACTAATTGTAGGAGGGTCTACGAATTTTCTATTTCTTATACCTCGGACCGTCGTTAGTAACTCAGTTGTTACTTTTGGTCAGTGGTTATACTAAAAATTGAGAGATCTTTTCCGAGACATAGAAATTCTACGAAAATTCGAAACACGAAGAGCGTCAACCCCCCGACATTCGTTAAGTGTTCGACATTCTCTAGGTCCCTTGGACAATCCGTTCGATCTCTCGATAGTCTCCCCCAAATTGACTTTGTAGGGAAAGTTTACGTCTTCCGAACTCGGGACTCAACTGAAAAAGGTCTCTTATAGCCTTCTCACCTTTTCGTCCGTCTAAGACCAGAACCTCACCTGCGAGTCCTTCAAGGTCCCCCTGGGACCTTCGGAATAGTGCGGGCGGGAACTCAAAGTAGTCCGAAAGAAGACGTACTGGAACAATGCCCGCTCTAAGGAGTGCGACCGGGGGCCGTCCACAGGGGGATCCACGAAAGGAATCGGGCCGAGGTACGACCTACGACCACAAGAAGATTACGACCCGAACGGAACTCGGGCCGAGGTACGACCTCAGGACGACAGGGGGACCCACGACCCGAAAGGAATCGGGCCGAGGTACGACCTCACGACCACAGGGGGACCCACGACCCGAAAGGAATCGGGCCGAGGTACGACCTCAGGACCACAAGGAGATTACGACCTGAACGGAATCGGGCCGAGGTACGACCTACGACCACTGGGGGATCTACGACCCGAACGGAATCGGACCGAGGTACGACCTCACGACCACAGGGGATCCACGTCCCGAACGGAACTCGGGCCGAGGTACGACCTCAGGACGACAGGGGACCCACGACCCGAACGGAATCGGGTCGAGGTACGACCTCACGACCACAGGGGATCCACGTCCCGAACGGAACTCGGACCGAGGTACGACCTCACGACCACAAGGAGATTACGACCCGAAAGGAATCGGGCCGAGGTACGACCTCAGGACGACAGGGGACCCACGACCCGAACGGAATCGGGTCGAGGTACGACCTCACGACCACAGGGGATCCACGTCCCGAACGGAACTCGGACCGAGGTACGACCTCACGACCACAAGGAGATTACGACCCGAACGGAATCGGGCCGAGGTACGACCTCAGGACCACAAGGAGATTACGACCCGAACGGAATCGGGCCGAGGTACGACCTCACGACCACAAGGAGATTACGACCCGAAAGGAATCGGGCCGAGGTACGACCTCAGGACGACAGGGGGACCCACGACCCGAACGGAATCGGGCCGAGGTACGACCTCACGACCACAAGGAGAACTATGGAGTCGAACGGAATCGGACCGAGGTACGACGACACACCGAGAGGGGAGAACCACCGGCTTGTCAGTGACCTACCACCACGTCACACATGGCCACGACTACTGTGACAAGAAAGGACCGAAACCCCTTATGTCTTCACAACGTCCACCATAAAGACGCACACGACAAAAGACATCCACTCCCGAAGAACTTCAATCTTATAAAACTCCTCCCAGTGTCTCAGCTTGTCATTTCCGTGCGAAGTGACCCCCTAAACTCAAAGAGAGGGACCCCATCACACAGAACGTGAATTGACTTGTCAAATAAAGGAAGTCCCCAAGTGGTCACCTCCGACAACCGAGCCCAAACACACAAATACTCAGTCTCGAAACTATGTGCCGAAGGGTCGACCCTCGCGCCCCGGACGCGCAGACCAACTGGTCCACATAAAGGTGGAAGTGGACGGAGGACCAATACGGAGGCCACACTCGACACCCATTAGAATGGACGAGAGGAACAGCCGGAGACTCGAAAGACGTTCTGCAGACAGTTTGACATTTTCGGTGTCGAAACGTCCCCTAGACTCTAATCAGGAGACTGAATTAACACGCCTCAGAAAGAGGAAACCGATATAATCTTCACGACACCTTGGCAGTGGATTAATTTGCGACTGGTTTGTGCCGCGACTACCATTTCAACAGTCTCTTTTCGCGGTGGACCCGAAGGCCACCGATTAGGGCGCCGCTGCCGTCCCTTCAGGCCGACGTCACCTCGGCCCGGCGCCCACTACCCTGGCGGGAGGACCGTCGGAACCCTTCTCGGAGGGCCCCCGGGACTCCGACGGACAAGGGGCGAGTCACGTAGAGTTCACACTACTGACGAGACACGACGGTATAGTCGCGTGTGCAAAACCTCGACCATTCACGCAAATCACGAGTCAATTCCTTAATTCTTTCAGGTAACGTCATAGGAGAGACCTGCTAAGTAACTCACCACTAGATTAAATAAAGGTATCGTAATATTCGTCACTTCTGTTTCACGTCACTTCACCAAGACTTCGAATGGCAATTTTGAACCTAAACGTAATCCATTGTTAAGCAGAATTTTTTTTTTGTCACAAACTTTATACGAGGATGACTTTACGACGAGTTGGTGACAAAAATCATGGTTGACTATTATTTATTCCCTATTTTTATTTCACTTCCGACAAAAACGCTAATTTTAACACCACCGAACGACTGTGCTAATCATTTAAGGAACTTAAAACTGGTGTACCCAACAAGAACATATGACAGGGTAACCTCAAAACAAATGTAGTGTACTTTGACCGACAGTTCCACAACCCTTACCGAACCTGTCAGTAAAGATCTTACGCCCCAATGGGTCGTGGGTAGATATATCTCTACTACAATCGTATTCTTAAAGGGGTCGTGTTACCTCACTAAAATCGTAACTAAGATGCAAACACGAAACTCAACGTAAATAAACCTCTTATTTTCGATAGAAGTAAAGTATAGAATTAGGTTAAATACAGGTGGTAAAAATATTCTTTCTCACTAAAGAGACATTCTTTACACAATAATACACTGTCTTCTCGGGTCCCGACAATGTAAGTCACAAGACCCACAACTTAAAATAAAAATTTGTATTTGATTACTCCACACACACCAATCATGGTGCACCCGCACTACCTCATACACTTGGTAAATAACTTTCAATTCCCCTTTTTTGCAGATTGTCCTTTAAGAGATTAAGTTGGATTATACTGTAAACCCACCTTTTAATCGACTAAAAAGAGTACATTTAAAAGGGTCTATTTCTTTGACATATCTTAAATCACAGTTCGTACATGAAGATTGATGACGTTTCAAAGGTTTGATCCTGTCGTAGAGCCTTTCTCTCTTCGACTAAAAGAACTGTGACACACTCGAGTGTAATGGTCGTGAAGTTTAGTCCTTCACATTACTGCAATTGACCCTTTTACAATGCGGAAAGAAAATGCATTGCGAGAAATCTAAAGGAAGAAACCAAGACTAAAATGTTTGCTTGTCTGACTCCACCAAAAGTGTCTCGCTTGTCCGTCAAACCACCTCCTCCAGTAAATTTTTTAACTCTCTGCGAACGAGGAACCTTCCTTTCAATACTGGTTGGATCTGTCGTATAAGTTTTCGTCTCTGAATGAAACGGTTGTTTCCAGGCAGATCAGTTCCGATACCAAAAAGGTCACCAGTGCATACCTACACTCTCAACCTGACACTTCTTTCGACTTGCGACTTCTTAACTACGAAAACTTGACACCACAACCTCCTCTGAGAACACTCAGGGAACCTGACGTTCCTATAGGTTGATCGGATAGGATTTCCTCTAGTCAGGACCCACAAGAAACCTTTCTCACTACGATTTCGACTTTAAAACTATGAAACCGGTGGACTACGTTTCTTGACTGAGTAAACTTTTCTGGGACTACGACCCTTTCTAACTCCCGTCCTCTTCCTCTACTGTCTCCTGTCCTACCGACCTACCGTAGTGTTTGAGTTACCTGTACTCAAACCCATTTGAGGTCCTCAACCACTACCTGTCCCTCCGTACCGCACGACGCTAAGTACCCCAGCGTCTCTTAGCCTGTGCCGACTCGCTGACTCGACTCGATTTGACTAGGAGTCTTACCCCGAAGGGAACACCGAGTCACCATTTCTTAGTCGAACGGTTACATCGTTTACGTCCAAACTGGGGACCCAACCCTTCTAGGAACCTCCTCCTTTACCATTGGGTGAGGTCATAAGAACGGACCTTTTAGAGTACCTGCCTCCTCTGACCGTCCGATATCAGGTACCCCAGCGTTTTCTCAGTCTGTGCTAGCTCGTTGAGTTGTTATTTGAGTCTTACTACTCAAATTTTTGGAAACGGTTAAAGTATCCACTTTTTAGAGAGTAACGAAAGTATACTTTAGTTAAAAAATGGGTTTACACCTTAAACGAAGTAAACGGGTTTCAAAGTTACCTTTATAACAGGGTATATTTGACATAAAATTCCCATGGTCACAAATAAAATTGGTCCGCACTAATTTTTACACCTGTACCTTTGCTGACAGTACTTTCTTCAAACAATAAGAGTGCCTAGGGATCTTGTCCTCCGCACCGTGCGGCATACTCCCCGTTGCACCTTGTCGCCGTCTTAGTCGGTCTTAATGAGTCCTCCGTCTCCTTTCCTCTTCCTGCACCCGTCCTCGGAGTGGATACTGAAGGTGTCCTTCCGTCCCGCTCGGCCAAAGGGTCACCAGTGCAATACCGAAGGTGTCCTCCGTCCCGCTCGGCCAAAGGGACACCAGTACACACCTACACTCTCAACCTGACACTTCTTCCGACTCGGGGCTTCTTAACTACGAAAACTTGACACCACAACCTCTTCTGAGCTCTCAGGGAACCTGACGTTCCTCTAGGTCGGTCAGGTAAGACTTCTAGTTGGGACCCTAAAGAAACCTTCCTTACTACTATTTCGACTTCGAGGTCATGAAACCGGTGGAGTACACTTCTCAACTGAGTAACCTTTTCTGAGACTACGACCCTCCCTAACCCCCGTCCTCCTCTTCCCCTGCTGGCTCCTACTCTACCGACCTACCGTAGTGCCTGAGCTACCTGCACTCAGACTCACTTGAGGCCCTCAATCACTACCTGTCCCTCCGGACCACACGACGTTAAGTACACCAGCGTCTCTCAGCCTGTGTTGACTCGCTGACTTGACTTGATTCAGTCTCGTCCACCCAGTCCGACAGGGGGACCCAAGGTCCAGGGCCGGTCACTCCTTCTGGAGACTCGCAGGTCCTCCCTGTATGGATACGTTCATGGACTAAATTAGTCCACGTAGGAGGAAGGTCCCAGTTCCCAGTTCGGTCCGGGGGGTACCCTTCATCCCACCCGGCACCGGGACCCAACCAGAACGTCCTACTCTGACGTAGGAACGTCTTACTCTGCGCGCAAGGCGGCGTACGGACCGTGTACCCCGTCGAGCCCGTACTTAAATCTAGTCGCACCCCTCACATACACATCCCCGGAACAGGGGCAGGACCCCCCTGACACAGGGGCAGGACCCTCCTGACACAGGGGCAGGACCCTCCTGACACAGGGGTAGGACCCCCCTGACACAGGGGCAGGACCCTCCTGACACAGGGGTAGGACCCTCCTGACACAGGGGTAGGACCCCCCTGACACAGGGGCAGGACCCCCCTGACACAGGGGCAGGACCCCCCTGACACAGGGGCAGGACCCCCCTGACACAGGGGCAGGACCCTCCTGAGACAGGGGTAGGACCCTCCTGACACAGGGGCAGGACCCTCCTGACACAGGGGTAGGACCCTCCTGGTCTGTGGAGGAGGGAGGACCGGAGACGAAGGGTGGGAAACCAGGTCGGGCGGGCGACCTCAGACTCCAGCTTTTCCGTACAGAGTAGGCCTCCCACCTTCGTGTGGGCGTCTAGGAGGTCCCGTTCACTCCTCAGTTCCAAAGGAGGTCCTTCTCTCCTTCGACCTCGTCCTCCTCCTCGGGGGACCTCCGACCCCTCGCCGCTCCGGGTCGTCCCGTCGTCCCCACAGGTCGACCCGTCGTCCCTACAGGTCGGTCCGTCGTCCCCGTAGGTCGCCCTGTCGTCCCCCAGATCGCCCCGTCGTCCCCGCAGGTCGTCCCGTCGTCCCTACAGGTCGGTCCGTCGTCCCCGTAGGTCGCCCCGTCGTCCCCCAGATCGCCCCGTCGTCCCCGCAGGTCGGCCCGGTGACGGCGGTCCCGGACTCGAGGCTGGTACGCGACCCAAGTGTACACAGAGACATGCAAACGCGGCGGAGGTCACTACAGGACTCAGTAAAAGGACCGGAGCCCGTAGACCGGACAACGAGTCCACCCGCAAACCGACCAGGTGGAACGGACGGACGAACCTGAGTCCTTCCGTTCCACTTCAAACCTCGGACCTACCGGTCTCCCACAGGAGGGACACCGGGGGGAGGTCACCACCCACCTGGCCGGAACGAGGACCTTACAAGAAGAGGTAAATTTGTTCCTCTCCACGAATTTTAGGTCATTGAACGGACCCGTACACCCCACACGCAGACCTAATATTACTTAGATAAAAATTTCGTTAAGAGACGTCAGTCTTACACGTTTATCTACCACGACTCAGAAACAAAACCTTGTACCTCTAATTTTCCGAAATTAAAAAACAATTTGTGTTACAAAACAATTTCACATTTCATACTTAAATACGGAGTCCATCTTTCAATAGTACTCCTACAAGTGTCGTGCCCAATACAGGGGCTAGACTATCGGTGGGTTTCCCAACCAGATACCACGCACGAGAGTCCGACTGGCCGGGCTGGGGTCACTGGCAGGGAGAACGACCTGTTGTACCACCGGGTACCACAGGTCTTCGAACCCACTGCTTCTACGAGACCCCGGACACCAAGGGGTTCTGGGGAGGAGTGACACGGGTGGGTCGAGTCTGCACCGGTGCAGAGACGAGGTGTTGGAGACGAAGAACTGACCTGGGTTGTTCGCGAGAACCCTTGACCACGCACTCGACCCTACGTCTGCACCCCTCCCGTCACACACCAGGCGCGATCCCTGCCGAGGACCCCCGTCCCCAGTCGTCCGAAAAGGTCACTTCCTGGGTTACCACAAAGGACGACACGCCGGAGACACCGACCCTGAGACAGGTCGGGAACGTCCCTGCTCATCGACGGAGCACACCTCTCACCTCTTGACCGTAGCACACACGATAGTTTTCATGAGTGGTCCTTTCGCACGGAAGTAAGTCGTGTAACACGTCGTTCTACACCTCTTCCTCTACCGCGGGTGAGGTCACGAGAACGGACCTTTTAGGGCCCCTACCCCCTCGGACGACCCGACGGCAGGTACCCCAGCGATTCTCAACCTGTGCTGACTCGCTGAAGGGAAAGTGAAAGTGAAAGTACGTAACCTCTTCCCTTACCGTTGGGTGAGGTCACGAGAACGGACCTCTTAGGGTCCCTGCCCCCTCGGACCACCCGACGGCAGACACCCCAGCGTGTCTCAGCCTGTGCTGACGTCACTGAATCGTCGTCGTCGCTCTACTCAGCGGTCTCTTTCATAAATGGTACTCTAGAGAGAATGTACACACTAGTTTTTTTTATTTATTTTGGCTTCGGTGTGAGTCTCTTGTCCGACCACGTTCTCCGTCCCACCCCCACCTCGCTCTCCAGCCCTTGAACAAAAAAAGATACATTAAATTTATTTATCTTAATTTTTGTCTCGACTATCTAGGAGAGTTTCCATGTTTTGCCCCGACGGCTTTCTTCCTACTTCTCTGTAACATTGGAACTTTTACACCGGCCACCAGCCACAGAAGGGTCTTCACTTACTCCTGTCGCACGACCACTCAGGGACGAAGACACTCGTCTGCGGAGCCTGGGACGGCCCGCCACTGGGGTGAGGACGGCTCCGGCGGGGGAAGAGAGGAAGTGGACGGGGAGGAAACCGCAGAATCTTCGGAGGCAGTCTAGCCGGCGACATTCTCCGAACCTCGGGGACGACTGCGAGCGACAGACTCGTCCTGGACGCCGGCTCCCGTACAGGAGGGGCACAGACCCCTCGCCGCCCAGCCACCAGTGCCAGACACGAACCAAAGGCAGTTTCAAAGACGGCATAGAAACCTCGGTACAATGGTAGAAATGTCTTCGTAGGTCAGGGAGTCCTAGCTAGGTCACCAGTTTTGGAAATGTTTCCCGGACAAGGGTAGAATGACACTCCTATAAACACGTAATGAACAAAGACAATCCTTAAATTCGTTCTAACGAAGTAGAGTACATTGATGTAAGAGTGTCTCACTTAGACATTCGAAGGTGATGGTCTGAGCCTTTTTTTTCTTGTCTAATAACACCGTTTTGCGCGTGAACACCGCACCGACTAAGAAGTCTCCTGCATCTGCCGCCGAGGCGGTTCGGTGAAGGACCTTCCGGAAGGGCCCTCCTGCAGCCCCCGACCGGACGGGAACTGGAGTCTCGCGCCTCGTCGGGGCTGACAGGAGTCCGGTCGTCGAGGGTAGCCCGTCCGAGCACGAGTCCGAGCGACCACGCCGGTTCAGCGACGTCAGCACAGGTTGAGACACGCTGGGGTGTCTGCCGTCGGGTCGTCCGGGGGACAGGGACCCTAAGGGGTCCGTTCTTATGACCTCACTCGACGGTAAAGGAAGAGGTTGCGTACTTTCGAATCATCGTAGGTTGATCCGTAAACACGGTAAAAGAAACATTATAACACTCAATTTTACGTTTCTTTAAATCACGTCATTTCTACCCACACTCACTAATATGTCCTCTCAGACAGAAGAGTCCCTGAATCAATAATTCACAGAGTCGGCATACTGACAAAACTGTGAACGTCCAGTGCAAGGTGACTTGGGGCGACGTAAGTCATTACTGTCGAGCGTCATAGATGTCACTCCTCACACAGGACGAAATACCAGTCTCAGTTTTCATTTCCGGAGAGGTGACTTTAGGGTCCGTGTGACCCTTGAAATCTGTGCACCCCGCGTAAGACAAAGGTGACTGACGCGAAAGGCTTACTCGGGTATAAAAGAAAGAAAAAGGTCTGACTTTAGGAGCAAGTCTGACAAGCGGACTGTCAGTCAACGAGAAACGTTTGGACATTGAGAGACCTCTCGTACACCTTCGACCACATCTGGGGAACGATCTTCGTTGTCACAGAGAACCACGATTACTCTCAGCAGTGAGTGAAAACCTCAGTCTATTTAGGGGTGAATATCATATATTTCCGAACAGGACTATTGAAGTCGTCGTCACAGACTCACTGACTGTCGACTTAGACCATTGTTAGCTACCACTAAGTAATTAAAACAACACTAACAAAGTTACGGACAATACTGAAAATTTACGCACATGGGGAGAGAAAAAGAATTCTAAAAGGAGTGTTAACCCAAAGTAAAATTTTACGTCAATTTCCTTCATCTACAGAAAAAATTTATTGTGACCCTGCGAAAAACACACAGTTTAGGCTCAATAAGTTTATAATGAGGTAAAACAACTCAGAAAACTAGAAACCCCGAGTAATATCGTCAGATAAAAATGTCTTTATCTTTAGTAAGTTGTCGTATTCTCAGGATGGAAAAAAGAGAAGTTTTTTTACGTAGAATTCATCCAGCAGTAACTGTCTAGAACGACGGAAACTACCGACACCTCAGTGCCCCCACCTACCACCCCTCTTAGACTATGGCTCACCGTCAATGTTCCAGTCACAACGACTAATTTCAGACTGAGTCTAAAATTTCGGTTACTAATCTCGTGAAATAGACTGTAAAAGGAACCTGGTACCTTTGTATGTTCGGGACGGAGAGAGGTGGTACCCGTGGAAGGAGGGACACCTTCCTGCCCACACACAAATCTGGAGGGCACAGACACACATCTCTCGACCGGCCTGAGACGGACGGGTGACGACTCGGGACAGCCCGACAGGATCCACCCCCGAGACCTACCTACCCCCTCCCACAGTCAGTGCCCCTCGACTCCAGTCCCCGGGACCGAGGTCGGGTCTCGACGGGTGCCCGGGGCACGGTGGGACTTGGGTGCCAGTGGGGGAAGGACGGAAAGTGGAGGTCGGGGGTCCTTCCGACTAAAAGAGAAGGAGGACAAAGGTCGACCCGGCAGGAGTTTCGAGGGACGGGACTCTCAGAGGGTCCCTCAAAGGTCTGGGGCGAGGGGGACGGACATTGCACACCCTGGGGGGAGGGCCGTCACCAGGGGCTTCGAGCCGGTCCTACGGGTAAACGCCTGGGTGTGGGAGAGGACTCTAGGACCGGAGTCGGAAAGAGGAGGAAGGAGGGACGGAGGAGGTGTCGAGCCGGGGTCGGGACGGTCGGGGTCGGAGAGGACGCCGAGGACACAGGGGTCGGGCCTCTTCACGACCCCGAGGCACACCTCAAAGAGAGGTGGCAACGGTCGGAGTCCCACCTAGGTGAGTAGGGTGCTTAGACGACTACGGTCCCTTTGGAACACAGGAGTTTCTGCTTCAAGGGAAGAAACACAAGGTTTAATTTTATTAAACCTAGAAAGGAAACTTTAACCGTAGTGTGGACTACCGTCCTAGTCAAGTGTTCTTCACTGCTCGGCAGTAAAGGCTCCTCCACACTGAGTACTGTCGCATCCGTAGAGCGGGGAGCTGAGACGACGACGACTACGGAGCCTCCGCCTGTCTCGAGCCGGAGGCCCCACCTGTCTCGATCTGGGAGGTTCCACCTGTCTCGGACCGGAGGCCCCACCTGTCTCGAGCTGGGAGGTTCCACCTGTCTCGGGCCGGAGCCTCCACCTGTCTCGAGCTGGGAGGTTCACCTGTCTCGGGCCGGAGACTCCACCTGTCTCGAGCCGGGAGACCCCACCTGTCTCGGACCGGAGGCTCCACCTGTCTCGAGCTGGGAGGTTCCACCTGTCTCGGGCCGGAGACTCCACCTGTCTCGAGCTGGGAGGTTCCACCTGTCTCGGGCCGGAGACTCCACCTGTCTCGAGTTGGGAGGTTCCACTTGTCTCGGGCTGGGAGGCCCCACCTGTCTCACACTGGGAGGTTCCACCTGTCTCGGGCCGGAGGCCCCACCTGTCTCGGACCGGAGGCCCCACCTGTCCGGCCGGAGGTCCCACCTGTCTCGGGCCGGAGGCCCCACCTGTCTCGGGCCGGAGTCCCCACCTGTCCGGCCGGAGGTCCCACCTGCCTCGGGCCGGGAGGCCCCACCTGCCTCGGGCCGGGAGGCCCCACCTGCCTCGGGCTGGCGGGTGTTTGTGCTACCAGAGACTCAAACGAGGCACAAGTAAAAGAAAAGGACAGTCGAAAGTCAGTTGCTCCGCCTACCTAAAAGTCGACTACGGTTACAAGTAAACTTGAGTCCCCGAATGCCTTTCGTCCGACCGCGCGCACCAGTCCTCACGCCCTCCATACCACTCGACGGGTCCCCCGGGCGTCGCGGCGGAGGGGCCCGGGCAGCGAGGCGGGCCCCGGACACGTAGTGGGAGCCGTCCACGAACCTGCCTCTCGCAAGTCGGTCTCGCGCGCACGGCCAAAGAGGGCGCAGCAAAACAAAGGACACGGAACAATCCTTTCGGAAGGACTCGGTTCTTATACAAATAACTTCAAAACTTAAGAGGTGTGGACCTTACCTCATTCCCAGGTCAACGGTCAGAGGAGAACCTCAAGTAACAGGGCTACCACGAGTGAAAACAAGGAGTGGTAGTCGCCACGGGCGGTCGTGAGCTCCCTGAGAACGACCCGAGAGGACACCAGAGCACCAGTAAAAAAGTTTGGGACATAGTAAAAGGGGGTGTCAAAGCTAATAATATTTACCTGTCACGGCATAAGGAAGCTAATATTCTACGTCACTTATAGTTGTATGGACGATAAGACACATGGTGATACTTCTCATTCCGACAGTCGCTCCACAACTTTCTTGGAGGAAACACTACGAGAGGGACTGCAGTGTCTACGATTTAATGCTTGTCTTTAGGTGGACTCTTGGTCCCCGTTTGGAGGGTGGTGAAGTAAAGATCGTCGCGAAGTTGGGGAGGACCGGAACAAAAGGGAAATTAGCCCCAGAAAGACAGTTCCAGATCTGACTAAGTGTAAGACCGACCTTATGTCACCGACACATCTGGTCAAACCCCTGTCAAAGGGTGGGCGTCCGTAAAGACGTAAATTAATAATAAAGAAATCATAAAAAGTTACTTCCTAATTTAAAAGAGCAAAATTCATGAGTACGACAAAACGTATAAGAACTTATAGATTACTAAACCCCCCTCTTTATAAGAGTCAAAAAAAGGAGGACCAAGACAACATACTTCCGCACTCAGTATGACTATCGAAAGTGAAAATAGGTAGGTATAAAGATCCGCAAGTATCAAAGGTCTACAGACATACGAAGAAACCAGATAAATACCTGTACTAAATAGTAGACACTTAAAACAGTTGCAACATTTAACAAATACGGAAATTCTCATAAAAAGGGATGGAGTTCCACCCGTTTCTATTTGACTCTTTAAACTTAGGGTCGTCCCTTGACTCTTAAGATCGTAGAGTGGAAGATCTTACTGTAAATGGCCTCTCCAACATTGGTCGGACAGACAATATCTGAGTGTTTTAATCACTCGTAGAGAGGGTCGGAGGTCCTCCTTCAAAAGGTATAAGTTGTGTCTTAGTGGGTACGAGACTCCGAAGAAATTTCCAAAGGACCTTCCAGCCCCTTCCGTGGAAAATAATCTTCCGAAGCAACGCTTACTGCAAACAGTCCACAGAAAGCTCCGAACAAGTACTAAGACGTTCTCAGAGACACGAGACTCGACACCACACCCCCGAGGGTCCTCGGGGCAGGTGGGCGGGGCCCACCAGGACGGGGTGGAGGTAGGGGCCGGCCCGACACACAGGTGCCGGAACTCGTCCTCACTACTGCGAGTCAATCTTTTTCGCCGAGGTCAAACCCCGTCCGAGAAGGAGAGAGCAGTCGGAAAACCCCCTGCGGATGACACTCGCCGATCCCCCTCCGCCGGGCTCGGGTCGGGTCCCAGGCGACGACCGTCACGCCCTCGTCGACCCCCGGCTGGACGGTGGGCTCGGGGGAGGGTGAGCTGACGGCAGGGGCGCTGACTGACACCGGCGTCCTCCGGGTGTCTCTTCGAGGTCCGTCCGGGGAGGTCTAGGGTCCTCGGGACTCCAAACCCCCCTAGAGCGATCCGGGACCACCCACTGACAATGTGCCTCATTTACTGTGACTGTAAGTCCACTTTTCGATGTAAGGGAAGGAACAAGTGACGAGTTCTGCATAAAAGTAAAAATATAAAAGGACACAGACCAAACCGTTATAAAAGAAATCCTACAAACGTAAATACAAGTTCTTCCACTATCTGTTCAATTAAATAAAACAATATTGAATGAACGATCCAAAAACACAGGTCGAACCGAACCCAAATATGTTCAATTTACCACAAGGAAAAATCAAAAAGAGTTTCTGAAACACTTAAAAAAAAGAACTTTATACACCTCAAGTGACTACTTCGACATATTCGGGATCTCAAATGAAACATTTTCTTAAAATTATCACCTAAGTCGAAAATTTTGTTTACATTATAAACATATTTTTGCCACTACTTGCTCTCATTGGTCCGCCCACACCGACTTGGTTATTTTGAAACAAGTGTTTTTGTCCGGGAACCGATGGGACTCTAATCTAACTAAAAGTTGTCGAAAAATTTTTATTTTTACGTAACTTTCAACACTTATAAGAAACCTTGTGGTAAAGTTTCTCGACACTGAAGTATAGATAAGTTTTACCTAAGAATAAAGGTGACACTAAAAAAAAATTAAAAATACCAAAGAATAAGTAAATAAATAAATTAACCTCCGATTAATGAAATGTTATAACACCACCAAAAACGGTAGGTAACTGTACTTAGTCGGTGCCCACATCCACACAGGGGGTAGGACTTGGGGCGAGGGTGGAGGGAGGGGTAGGGTAGGGAGTCCCAGTAGGGTCTCGTGGCCGAAACTCCCGAGACAAAGTAAACAGTTTGGACCTGACCGCGGGACAAAGTGTATACCACTATGTGTACAAAGTGACGATAAGAGAGTTTAGTAGGGTGGGAGCGGGAGAGGGTGTCTCAGGTTTCCAGACAAGAAATATAGACACAGAGAAAACGACAGAACGTATGTCCCAGGAGCAATGGTAGAAAGATTTAAGGTATAAATACACAATTATATGTCATAACCACAAAAAGAAGGACTGAATGAAGAGAGACATATTAGTCGAGGTCAAAGTAGGTGGAGTAATCTTGGCTAAGTTTACGTAAGAAAAGTTACCGACTCGTTATGAGATAACGCATATACGTGGTCTCGAAGGAATGGGTAAGCACACGACTACCTGCAGATCCAACGAAGGTACACGACCGATAACATTTGTCACGACGTCACTCGTGACCCCACGTGCTCAGAGAAAAGTCAAGACCAAAGGAGCCACACATACGGAACCACACAAAGAGGGTAAGGCTTTCGCCAGAAAAGTGGAACGAATATCAAAGGAATCAACACGTTTTCGAAAATTCAAATTAATCCAGGGTAAACAAATAAAAACGAAAATAAAGGCAATGAGACCCTCCACCCAGTATCTCCTAGAACGACACTAAATACAGTCTCTCACACTAAGAATGTGGAAATCAGACACCACTAAATCTTCAAATAATTAGTTAAAACAACTCTTCCTCCAAACCACAAGAGAAAGCTACGAGTGAAAGGCGACGTCTCTTGCACTCCTGTGTCAGGAGTCACTTAGTGTTAGTCACTGAGACTGGGACACTTTTTTGAAGTATAACCTCATAAAATTTTTTAAAATAAATCAACGATTCAGTACAGACTGAGTAAACGCTGGGGTACTTGACACCGGGTGGTCAGAGGAGACAGGTACCCTGAAAGGTCCGCACTTATGATCTCACCCAACGACAAAGGAAGAGGTCCCGCGGAAGGACTGGGTCCCTACCTCGGGTGCAGAGGGCGTGCACGTCCGTCTCAGAAACGGCGACTCGGGGGGCCCGTCGGGGTTCAACCTCTCATCAACTGAGTGTCACAACACACTCAAAATCCATTTGTCGTTCCACTAAGTCAAAGGGGCAGATCCAACGACGCTCTGTGATCCAATATCGAGGCGCTTGTGACCCAGAGGCAGCCAATAGACGACATAGATATCACTGCAATCACTGTACATCACAACAAAACTAGGACGACGACGACGACGACGATTCAGCGAAGTCAACACAGGCTGAGACACGCTGGGGTATCCGCCGTCGGGTGGTCCGAGGGGGTAGGGACCCTAATCTGTACATAATTGATAAGACAAAAATGGACGTCACTTCCAGAAAATCGTCCTTAGAGTTAGGGTGATTCGGTATTATTCTCCTTTAGTATGGCGCAGTGGCAAAGAAACAAGAATCACACGTCAAGGAAGTCGTCCTTTTCGAGACATAACTGCCGCCTAGCCACAGGTGGTCGGGCGGGAGCCCGGGGCACACAGGGCGACAAAGACGAGGTCGGAGCGGGGGCGGCCGCGAGTCGGGGCGGGGGCCCGGGCCGGTCGTGAGTGGGGGGCCCGGGCCGACCCCGAGACGTCCGGGACCCTGGCAGGAGACCAGGACCCGTCACCTGGTCTGGGGTTGCCGGAGCGGCTCGTAGGATGGACGGAAGAGGGGAGTGGGTCCAAGCCCCGACACAGGCTCCGGCACGTCCGGTCTCGAGACGTCCGTGGCCCCCCTACCCCATCGGTAAGGTCCCCAGAGGGCACTGGGCACGGCGGGTGACTGGTCCGGGGTGAGTCGGACCCCGTGCTGGCACTGAGGTGCACCTCCTCGGTTGAAGAGATCAAATAGGTCCCACTGAACGACTGAGTAGGTAAGAAGTGAACGATTGTTGTACAAAATACGTTTAGGATATTTTTGACTAAGTCTTCTTTATAAAATTTTTAGGGTGCTAAAACAACTTGACACCACAACCTCCTCTGAGGGCTCTCAAGGAACCCGACGTTCCTCTAGGTTGGTCAGGTAGGATTTCCTCTAGTCAGGACTTATAAGTAACCTTCCTGACTACGACTTCGACTTTGAGGTTATGAAACCGGTGGACTACACTTCTTGACTGAGGAATCTTTTCTGGGACTATGACCCTTTCTAACTCCCGTCCTCTTCCCCTGTTGTCTCCTACTCTACCAATCTACCGTAGTGGCTGAGTTACCTGTACTCAAACCCATTTGAGGCCCTCAACCGCTACCTGTCCCTCCGGACCACACGACGTCACTTACCCCGGCGTTTCTCAGCCTGGGTTCACTCGCTGACTTGACTTGACTTAGGTCGGGAACAATCTACACACCCGCACACCACTTGTGTGTCGAACAAAGTCTGAGTCCGCGCAAAACGGTCCCAGGGACGAGAGACAGGAGTGTGGAGGGTGGAGACGAGACAAAGTCTGATTTTGACCCTAGCGGGACAACGTGCTGCTTCGCAGACCGGTGTGGATACGGCAGGCGGACTTCGACTGCTTTCTCCATGACTGTCAAGTCTTTGTCCTACAGCAGACACAATCGCCGTCGGCAGGGTCATGTTTGCATTCACGGAGGCGCGGACGTCGGGGTCCCGAACAGATCTGGGACAGTGGGGTTATGCGCCCTCCCGAGGGGTCTGCCTTCGAGGGCCCCGGGACGTCCTGCACCGGACTACCAGGAGTCGGGACAGGTCTACGGGTGCAACGACGTTTCGTTTCATAGAAAAGTTCAAGCACAAACGAGAGAGTTACCGACAGAATTAAAGAAATAATTATATAAAAGGAACTCCTCGAAATATAATTTTTGTAGGGGTCTGTCGCGTGGTACTCTGACTCGCGTAAGAGTACCCTTTGATCTTCCGGTACCACTCGTTCCAGCAGAGGAAGGACTTCCTCATTCTCGGGGTCCCAAAGATGGGCCTTGGTGTCCGTCGCTTTCATGTCGTCCACGAGAAGTCGGAGGTGGACGAGGAACGGAGGCATTTACGTGTCTCTCAAAAGTGTATTTCGGACCAGGAAGAGTCGAAGTCAATATTCACTTTACAAGAATTTCCATTCTTCGTACATAGCCTACAAAATCTTATAACTTATTTCTAATCCCTTGTTACCAAAACGTTCAAAATAGAGGTTTAGATTGAACTCAGGTGACGTTTACTACATAACTTATATACCGTGCGATATAAACGTCAAAGGACAAGAGGGTCACCCGAATTCACCGTTACCTATGTAAGACCCTCTTAAGACCTTCATGGGGTTCCGAGACGGTAGGGGTCCACCCGACCGAGATGACCCCCGCGACCTCTGGGGAAGAAACACCCCAAAGACTCAGGAACATTGGAAATGGCGTCTCTACTGTACCCGTCCTACGAAGGTGGGCCAGACAGGTGTCAGGACACCAGTCACACGGCAGTAGTCACGCCCGCGGGACTACAGTTGACTGCCGTGGCACTGGAACGGAGGTACAGGAGTGTGCGTGCAGAGGGGGACCTACCGCAGGAGGAGGAAGACAGGACCTCGGGCTCCGACGGGGGGTGGGCCCAGGGCGGGGGCAAGACCGACGCCCGGAGCCAGCTCCCGCAGGGGACGAGTAGGTCCCACCGCCTCGGAGTGTTACTCCCACCCGCTGTCCTGTGAGGGGACCTGGGAGTCCGGGCCCAAGACGTAGGGCAGGAGAGCTCCTGCGGGGGGCGGGGTGGGGCGTCCAGGACGTCTGGACGGAGGAGGTCGCGAATCTTCTCAGGGAGCCTCGGTTCTCACGGGGAGACGTTGTCCGACCCGTCGGAGGACGAGTGGACGTATTTCAGGTAGGGAAACGACTAATGGAAGGTGCACAAGAGTCCTGGTACCCACCACCCACCTCTCCTCAGACCTCCTCCGTCGGTTCCACTAAGACATCGGACAATTTGTACAGCGGAAAGAATTACCACTTAAACATTAGTTATCTTTCAAAGTCTATTCAATATCATTTTTGTCCATTACAAAGATGTGATATAACAGGTCAAGTCAAGTCAGTGAGTCAGCACAGGTTGAGAAACGTTGGGGTACTTGATGTCGTGCGGTCCGGAGGGACAGGTAGTGCTTTAGGGTCTCATATAAGTTTGAGTACGGGTAACTCAACCACTACGGTAGGTTGGTAGAGTAGGAGACAGTAGGGGAAGAGGAGGACGGAAGTTAGAAAGGACCGTAGTCCCAGAAAAGTGTACTCAGTAAAGAAGCGTAGTTCACCGGTTTCATAACCTCAAAGTCGAAGTCGTAGTCAGGAAGATTACTTGTAAGTCCTGACTAGAGGAAATCCTACCTGACCAACCTAGAGGAACGTCAGGTTCTCTGAGAGTTCTCAGAAGAGGTTGTGGTGTCAAGTTTTCGTAGTCAAGAAGTCGTGAGTCGAAAGAAATATCAGGTTGAGAGTGTAGGTATGCATTGATGACCCTTTTGGTATCGGAACTGATCTGCCTGGAAACTGCCGTTTCATTACAGAGACGAAAACTTACGCGACAGATCAACCAGTATTGAAAAGACAAAGGTGACAAAGGGGTAGATAAACAGTACTTCACTACCCTGGCCTACGGTACTAGAAGTAAAAGACTTACAACTCAAAATTTGGTCGAAAAAGTGAAAGGAGAAAGTGAAAGTAGTTCTTCGAGAAATCGAGGAGAAGTGAAAGACAGTATTCCCACCACAGTAGACGTATAGACTCTAATGACTATAAAGAGGTCCGTTAGAACTAAGGTCGAACACGAAGTAGGTCGGACCGTAAAGAGTACTACAGGAGACGCATATTCAATTTGTTCGTCCCACTGTTATATGTCGGAACTGCATGAGGAAAAGGATAAACCTTGGTCAGACAACAAGGTACAGACCAAGATTGACAACGAAGAACTGGACGTATGTCTAAGGATACACAACAGGTTCCTTTTATTTAATA
Organism: Capra ibex; assembly: GCA_006410555.1. Taxonomy (NCBI): domain Eukaryota; kingdom Metazoa; phylum Chordata; class Mammalia; order Artiodactyla; family Bovidae; genus Capra; species Capra ibex. The sequence continues at coordinate 79,009,897 of SJYO01046538.1, read as the reverse complement.
TGAAAAATCTTAAGTCATAGTCTAAGAGACGGGTTCCAATGGAAGAACTACTTTTAATAACCTAGGAAGTATTCTTTTTACCCACATACAAGTATTTAAACAAACGTCAAAGTTCACTACACAACCACGGGTTTCGAACTACAACTTTAACGGACGACATATAGTCTCCCACCAAGGGTCCCAATACAAGAGTCGGAGGACCGAGGTAGAAATTACTAGAGACGACGAAGGTCTCCTTCGGAGTAAACATCCTTTCCTCACTTTATAAGAACTTATCTGACACATAGACCCGATCCATTAACACTCCCCCTGAGTCTCCTGTAAAAACTTGGTTCTTCTTGTACAAGTCGAGGACTCTAGTCTTACGGAAAAGATGTGGTCTGAGTCTTAGGGTGACCTAAGTTAGGGTGACTAATCTCTTTGTCAACTTTGGGCACAAGAAGTCAACTAATATTTTTATTTTGATTGGAACTGGGCTCTTAAATAGTACTCAAACCTCCTACTTTTTCTGCTGAAGGTTGTTGTCAGTACCGATAAAGACGTCTAGTATGCCGCGGAGACCCCCCAGTCTTGTGTCACTAAGGGAATACAAGGATAACGACTCACAAAGTCACAATTGGAGGTTGTCTTTTGGCCTACCTCTCGTAAGTAAAAGGCAGTAGATTTTAATGAGACTCGACGCCCTCTCCCTCCACATTATTAATAAGGGGTCGACTAGTCGTCTTCTTTACTCACACTTAAAGTGTAGAGTGACTTTGAACTCAGGGACACACCCCGGGTCCTCTCCTTTTTACGTAGTAACCTAAGTTGTGTGTAAATGACGCAGAGTGGTAGGTACTGACTACGACTTCGAGGTTATGAAGCCAGTGAACTACGCGTCTTGGTTGAGTATGCTTTTCTGTGACTACGACCCTTTCTGACTCGCGTCCTCCTCTTCCCCCACTGTCCCCTACTCTACCAACCTACCAGAGTGGCTGAGTTACCTGTACGTGAACTCATTTGAGACCCTCTACCACTTCCTGTCCCTCCGGACCGCACGACGCCAGGGACTCCGACATTTCTCAGCCTGTACTGACTCGTTGACTTGTCGCGGTGGTGGTACATTACAGTTCGTCTCCAGCCGAACAGCGACCCCACGTTCCGGAAGTCTCCGATTCCCGTCTGTGGGGCGAGGACGCCCATGCTCAGTGCGACGACGAGACTTAAGGTTCCAGTCGAAAGAATTGTCTCTATCACGGCGGCTGACTAGGAATGTAGAGCTCGAGACAACAGTCGCCCTCCGAGTGCGAACGAAGTGCTGGTCGTCCGAGACACGGGGTCGTGAACGAGTGTTCGACTCTGACCTCCCTTGGACCAAGAGGGCCTTGGACCGGGTCAAACGCGACTCGAAGTGTGGACCCCGACGTGAATATGGGAAAGAACAGACAAACTCTTCTGTCCTAATTCCTCGTCTGAGCGTAATCACAAGTACTTTGACGACCTTCTTATTAGTGACCTAGTCAAGACCCACCTATAAGAATAGTCCTTTCTCCCTCTCTTTCGATCCAAGTGGGAAAAATTTTGGGTATCTAAGAGTTTAGACGACTCAGTTGTAATCTCAGATCTTAACCGTTGAAATATAAAGTAAACATAAGGACAGAGAAGGGTAGTTGTGTCTTGAGACTTATCAATTTTAGAGACCCAAAAGACAGGAAATAACTCGGGTGTCTTTACCATACCTGGATTGTCTTCGTCTTCTATAATCCTTCTCCACCGTTCTTATGTGTCTTCTTGACATGTCTTTTCTAGAAGTGTTGGGTCTATTAGTGCTACCACACTAGTGAGTGGATCTTGGTCTGTAGGACCTTATGCTTCAGTTTACCCGGAATCTTTCGTAGTGATGCTTGTTTCGATCACCTCCACTACCTTAAGGTCAACTCGATAAAGTTTAGGACTTTCTACTACGACACTTTCACGACGTGAGTTATACGGTCGTTTAAACCTTTTGAGTCGTCACCGGTATCCTGACCTTTTCCAGTCAAAAGTAAGGGTAGGGTTTCTTTCCGTTACGGTTTCTTACGAGTTTGATGACCTGTTAACGCGAGTAGAGTGTACGATCATTTCATTACGAGTTTTAAGAGGTTCGGTCCGAAGTCGTTATGTACTTGGCACTTGAAGGACTACAAGTTCGACCAAAATCTTTTCCGTCTCCTTCGTCTCTAGTTTAACGGTTGTAGACGACCTAGTACCTTTTTCGTCCTCTCAAGGTCTCTTTGTAGATAAAGACGAAATAACTGATACGGTTTCGGAAACTGACACACCTAGTGTTAGTTCACACCTTTTAAGACTTTATCTACCTTTATGGTCTGGTGGACTGGACGGAGAACTCTTTGGACATACGGCCAGTCCTTCGTCGTCAATCTCGACCTGTACCTTGTTGTCTGACCAAGGTTTATCCTTTTTCTCATGCAGTTCCGACATATAACAATGGGACGAATAAATTGAATATACGTCTCATGTAGTACTCTTTGCGACCTGACCTTCTTTGTGTTCGACCTTAGTTCTAACGACCCTCTTTATAGTTATGGGAGTCTATACGTCCACTGTCGTGGGAATACCGTCTTTCACTTCTCCTCGATTTCTCGGAGAACTACTTTCACTTTCTCCTCTCACTTTTTCGAGTTGTAAGTCTTTTGATTCTGGTACCGTAAACCAGGGGAGTGAAGTACCCTTTATCTACCCCTTTGTCATAGTCTGAAATAAAAAAACCCGAGGTTTTAGTGACGTCTACCACTGACGTTGGTACTTTAATTTTCCACGAATGAGGAACCTTCCTTTCAATACTGGTTGAATCTGTTATATAATTTTTCGTCTCTATAATGAAACGGTTGTTTCCAGGCAGATCAGTTCCGATACCAAAAGGTCACTAATACATACCTACACTCTCAACCTGACACTTCTTTCGACTCGTGGCTTCTTAACTACGAAAACTTGACACCACAACCTCTTCTGAGAACTCTCAGGGAACCTGACGTTCCTCTAGGTTCAGGTAGGATTTCCTCTAGTCAGGACCCACAAGTAACCTTCCTGACTACGATTTCGACTTTGAGGTTATCAAACCGGTGGAGTACACTTCTCAACTGAGTGACCTTTTCTGGGTCTACGACCCTCCCTAACCCCCGTCCTCCTCTTCCCCTGCTGTCTCCTACTCTACCGACCTACTGTAGTGGTTGAGTTACCTACACTCAAACTCACTTGAAGCCCTCAACCACCTGTCCCTCCGGACCACACGACGCTAAGTACCCCAACGTTTCTCAGCCTGTGCTGACTCGCTGACTTGACTGACTGAACTCAAAAGATTAATAGACGATTTCTCTCTCTACACGAAACGGCATACTTCTTCGACCGAACAATACAAAGTCTGAGAGACAAATCTAACGAAGTGAAAATATGACACAGACATGCAGACTGTGTGAAGTAAAGAGACTTAACGTTCCAGTGGAAACACCGAACGTACCTTTCATCACCGTCTCCGTTCTTAAATTTTCCAGAGACACGACACAGACCGTGAAATTCAGTATCGCGCAAATACCGACTTTACATAAAATCTCTTAAGGTATGGGAGTCAAACCCTTTAATTCTTTGTCACCTTCAACAACCAGACTCGAGTGTCCCAGTTAATGTCCCAACTCCGTTGTGTCTCGACGAGGAGAGACGGACTCCCAGACCCACGACGGACATTGAAGAGTTCCAGCGTGGGTCTCGTAGCTCTCCTCCCTTCCCGTCCGCCGTGATCTGGGACCGTTTCGAGCCCTGTCCAGTGTCACACTCGGGTCGGACCGGGTCAGGAACCCGATCAAAAACGACGGGTCGAACTCGACCCGTTGCACCCCTCTCGCCTGGAGTCCTCCTCCGGGCCCCGACTAGGTCCCCTTTACTGACTGGCATCAGGTAGGTGGGTCTCCCTCCTTCAGGGTTCAGTGTGCCCCTCTCACACTGGAACTTCTGTCAGGGGGGACGTCTTTCTTAAGAACGGACCGGCCGTAACCGAAGACTTCCATCTCCCTGTTTCGGTCCGTTTACGGGGACTCCTGTGATTAGGGCTGGCGGGGAGTGAACCCAGAACACGACACCAAATGAAACACCGGACTTTTAGGAGGGCGACTTTTACGTCAATCTACCACAGTCCAAGTCCCCCGGGACCACGTGCGTCTGCCTTCCACGTCCGGAAGGCCTCCTTGTACCTGTGAGAGGTGGCCCCGGACTCTCCTAGGGGTGAGGCCCAAGAGCTTCTGACACCCCTATTTCGGTCCCTTCTTTCGGTGTGCTCGTCGCCACGTCCCCACCCAGACGTCTCTGCAGCTCGACACTCTCGGTTCACGGAGTGCACTCTCCCCACACAAGTAACGCAGACTTCTGATTTGTCTTCCAAGATTGTCAGACTACTTCCTCTCTAACATATTTCACTAGGTCCGAAACACTTTGGTCGCTTTCTCTTATTTCTTTTTTATTTACTTTAACCTTAGAGTCACATGGTCAATTTATTGTAAACCTTTGCTTTTCAGTCTCGACGTTCCATCTAGACTTCTTTAGAGTCCTTACTTTTGGTTCTCGACCTCTTCTGTCCACTCCCCAAGCCCCGGGACCGCGTCGTCCCCTCGACCGCCTACTGCACGACCTCTGCGTCTCCCGTCTACCCTGTACCCTCGGCCCTGGGCTGCGGCCGCTCGGGACCCGACCACCTCCTGCCCCCAGACCCCGGGGGCTTCCGGGACCCCCCTACGGACGAGAGGGCCAGGCAGGGGCCGAGGGGACCGGGCAGTCCTCCCGGGAGTCGACCTAGGACCCCACAGACGAGGACAGACAGAAGACCCCAGTGCACACAGGACTCACACGAACCGGAAGAAGTGTCCGAAACAGACCGAGTATAGTGTCTAGGTGTCTCACTAGCCTCTTTAATCTTAGCCCGGGTCTTGGGAAGAGAGATACAAGACCCGTGAAGCATGTGACCGGGCTCGGTTGGAGTTCCGAAACTAACTGACCGAGTGAAACTCAGCCCTCTTTGGGACGAACACCGGTAACGATCGATCGGGACATGTGCACGACACCTCCTCCGACAGGACAAACTTCAGACGTACAGAACCTTCCCGGTGGCGGGAAAAGGAACCCACCCAGTAAAGGTCTTCTTGACAAACGTGACCGTTCCTGACCACCCCCCCACCCCCGACGTACATTTACCTAGGTTTTCTGTGCCTTCCCCGGGACCTCTCGTCCCCAGTCAGGACTCGCCCCTGGTCCCGCGGCAGAGACCCACCGCCGTCCTCGACTTCCAAATTGGCCCCTCCGGTCAGAGTGCGAGAGACTCCTCCCGCCCGTCGCAAAAGCGTTGTTCACCTCCTACCTAACGGTCGCTCAAGAGTCCTTACAGGGTCGACGGCCCTGCAGCCCTGAGCCTGAGAACACCTTAAGCGGGACCAGGACCGGGAGCCGTGGACGTGAGCGAGTAATTTACACACACCTGAGTTAGGCATCAGAAGGGAAGTTGTTCCTGTCAAACCGAAACTCTCGTACTTTTGGAGCCTTATGACTTACACACACACACGAGTCAACACAGACTGAGAAAACGCTGGGGTACCTGACGTCGGGCGGTCGGAGGAGACAGGTATCCTGAGAGGTCCGTTCTGAGGACCTCACCCAACGGCAAAGGAGGAGGTCCCCTAGAAGGGCTGAGCCTGACTCGGGCGTAGAGGACGCAACGTCCGTCTAAGAAACGGCGACTCGGTAGACCCTTAGGGTGCTTCTCGCTTACCTTCCCGGTTTAAGTAATATTTTCGAATGTGACACCAAATCAAATTCCTATCTTATTTATTACCAAATATACACAAACACACTCACACGTGTGCTCGGTAAGCTATTCCTTTATTCTGTGTTTTTACACAGAAAGTCACTTTGGAATGCTTTGATTTTAGTACTATCGTTTCGTAAAACGTATCTGATGATTTGTAAAATATTAGAAAAGGAAATTAATACATCAAAAAGTTGTATACTTTTCAACTTTTCATCGTTCGTCTTGGGATACATTAATAGGAGGTAGAACCGGCATACGGTCGTACAAACGACACTTAGAGAGGTCAAAAATGTCTTTAACAGTCTCGTCACGTGTGGGAAAATAATAAGGGCAACGATGAAAACCTCCACTTGTGCGAAGGATGTGGTGAACTAGTTAGGAACCGGTTGGGACAAGTGACTGTTTATCAGTCACATCCGGTTTGTGTGTGGAATGTACAAACTTGTGAACTCTCCCCCGCACTGGTTGCCGTCCCAATCAGAACCGAAGAGCAGTCGTGGCCGACGAAATTTGACCCAGTCCTGCACTTTACCAGCTAGCAAGCGTTCAACCGTAGCTAATGAACCGCTGACTAAATTCTTACCACTCGACACGTCTCGTCGTGCCACGCGTCCGTCGGAGAAACCCCCAGTCACCCCTTCCGTCTGAAATCTTCGCCCCTCGACTCGTGCACGAGGCATCGGAGGGGCAGACGACGGACCCCTGCCCCGGAGGTAGGGAGTCTCGGTCTTGCCCCACTCTACTGGCTGAAACGTCCCGGAGCCCGCCTGGACTTTGGTCGTGTCACGCCGGCAAAGAATGGTCCGACGGGCAAAGGGAGATCGTGACGGTTCACGTCCGAACTTTACCACGACAGCGACACCCCTAATCCGACGAGGGGAAACCTCTATATTTGCCGATGACTTCAAAAAAAAATTAAAAATTTAACTTCCTATTAACGAAATGTCTTAATACAACCAAAGACGGTTTGTAGTCGTGTTTAGTGGGTATCCATATGTATACAGGGGTATACAGACTTCAAAATTATTTCTTCGATTACATATGTAAAACGTAAGCGAAAGACTAACAGGTAAAATTGGATTTGGCCCAAACAAAAGATTTAAAAAATTTCGTGTCTTGACAAAGCGAAGCGTCTGTCGGACACCCGCCGGACCCGGACTCGTATTTCCATACTGACGCAGCGAAGAGGGACTGCGAAGGGGCACCTCCGGGGGCGAGGCAGAAGTGACACGGGGACACGGACAGAAGGTCCCACCGCACCTTGTGCCGCAGGGACACCAGTATAGCTTCTATAAGTCTCTGGAGCGTCCATTTTCGTCGGCGCACCGGCACACACGCACCGACGTCGAACCTCGTATCACGTGACAAAAGTCACCCTTCTGTCGGAGACACACACAGCGGACCGGTAGACGGACGGCAGAATAAAGTGTCGACAGACGCGAGAGTAGGGGCTAGGGCGGTCGGGAATTCTCTCTATGACTGGGTGTCACACCGTAGTGCAACCGGGGTCCTCTGTGCCTGTACCGTCACTAAAGAGTCCTTTCTGTCTGGGGAGACCCCCCACGTCACCTGACTCCCAGTCACACTGCTCCAAGGTCACATTTTAGCGCAGTGTCGGAGCCCCGGTCCGTCCCTCCGACGACCGGCACCACGACTTTACCACCACTACCAAAACCCTTCTCGACGGAGAGGACCCTCCAGTCTCACACATCCCGACTCCCACTCCCGTTCACTCATGACCCGTCCACCGAAAGGTAGTCCCACGTACAAAAAGACTATTTGAGAAACCACCGTGAAAGTTTAGGACGAGAATGGTGGAGGAGGTGAGGGGCCCCGGCGGGTAGACGGACAAGGTAGTCCCGTCCAGGTCCCCCACTAGGACGGACTGGGTCCGTCTCCCTGTGGGCTGGGACTTGCACTTCGGGCGTAACAGCTCCCGGTCGGACTCACAACTTCGCCTACTCCAGCTCCCGGTCCCACAACTCCAGGACCTACTCTAGGGACCTGAGGACCCGACCCCCTTGTTCAGTGCGAAAGGGGGGTCCTACGAGTCTGGACCGGGTGTAGATCGTCCCCGGACGACCGTATCGGACCACCGGAGCCCGGAGTACGACGGTCTCCAGGTGCCAGTACAAAAGGACGTCCCTGACAAGCACCACTCCATTTCGGGGGTGACACCGAAACTGGAGTCAGCACACCTTTTCTCCAAAATTGTTGTGTACACAAGACGTATTTCTGAGAAAACACGGTTTTCCTGTGAGTCCTACGTCGAACTGACGTCAAAGAGGAAAAAGGTCGTCTCAGTGTTTCGGGCGAAAGGGCGTCTCAGTGTTTTGGGTGGGAATTTCGGACGTCGTCCACCTAGCGTGAAACACCCGCAATTCCCAGGACTCGGGTACTTCGGCGGACGGAAGGCGTCCCCTACCAAAAGGACCTCTCGGGGGTCGACAACAATCCTCCCTTTTTGTTCTCGGACCTGGAGGTTACGACCAGAAGAACCGTTGTGTTTTCCTAAGGTCAGAATAGTCCTTTATACCGAAATTAATATTGGTACTTCTGGGTCCAGAGACTTGGTTTACCGGCAAGAAAAAGTTCCAAAAGTTTCGTGAAGTTTCTTCGTATATGAAAAGACAACCTGACTGTAGGAAAACGACACACTCTGTTCGCGACGTCAATACGTTCACTTCTCGAACGTCCCCGAGTCACCGGGGACACACGTCTAGCTCCCGGACGATCCTCCTACTTAGTCCGGCAACGACCGGAGCCTCACAGATTAACAAAGGCACCCTGGTATTGGTACACCGACCGACTAATCACTAACTCTCCTAACGAGTTTAGACGAACACTTGTAAGAATCAAGGAAAAACATTCATTTAGAAATTTAAACACCCATACTTATACAAAGTCTTTTCCTACTCTTGTCCCGTTACTTTCCAACAACGACTCGATACTTTCTGTGACCCTAAGAACCGGAGACCTCCTCTCCTTAAGTTAGGCCCCGGCCACTGTTCCGAATTAGCGAGTCTCGAAAACACATTATTTCAAAACAATTTCATATTTTCTCTATCTCTTTTGAAGACTGTATCTGTAGTCTTCCCCCGTCTTTCTCACGGGGGGACGATCAGAAGTCGACCCACAATATATCGATGATCGTCCGACGATTAATCTTTTTTCTCTACAGAGTTATGAGTCTCGGGAGTGCTGAACTTCTTTGTCTCTTAGATCCCATTTATGTGTCAAGTAATTGTATCGAATGCTGCGTGTAAAGACATTCTTTTTACGTAACCAATCGAGTTCCAGACTCCTTTCAAGTCAAGTCCTCCCCGGCCCGCAGCGGCACCGTCGTGTCTTAGAATTGGGAGGAAAATTCAAACTTCTCACTTCCTTCCTTGACCGTGCCCGTCAGACAAGGGGGACGGTAAATTCTCTCTCTTTGCACAGCCGGTGTACGTCGGACAAAGGGGGCAAACCTCTGGGGACCGGAAGGACGGACTGGGGGAGAGTCCTTCTTCGAATTTTAGTCTTTTTCTAGCGAGTCGGGTCCTTGTCGTAGAGGGAAGGGACGCCTCCACATTTGTCCGGCTCCGCCGGACGTCCCACTGTCTTAGTGGAGGAGGCACAGACGTCGGGGGACCCAGGCCGGGGGATCCGTCCCGAGTGTACACGTCTGTGCTGAGGGCCTTTCTTCTGAGGCGAGAGGTCGAGGTCCTTCACAGCACTCGTAGAGTTTGGGTCGTTCAGAGGGTTGGTCCAGAAGGAGCGGAGGGTGTGGAGACCCGGGGCGTAGGGCGGACGGACCCGGAGGAAAGGTGGGGGTGTAGGACGGGACCGGTCCGACCCCTCGTCGGGGCGGGGTGGGGTCCCGCGGGGAAGTAGACAGGGTGGGTGCGGGGGGAGAAGTGACACCCACGAGATATGGGACGTGAGGGCTCAATTTACGAGTCACTCGACTCTAGAACCTGGGCCCTACCAGAGTGGTTCAAGTGTACAAGTCCCAAACCGAGTCCTGTGCACGCACAACATCCGTCGGCCCGGGAACCGGCTCGACGGCACACACAACCACAGTCCTCCCAGGAAACACACGTCCTCGGGTCCGAGACCTTTCAACAGGTATGTACTCCGTCCAAGTGCACTGCGGCTATTGGACCATTGGACGTGGGGTTGGTGGTCGGGTGGCTCAATCCCACAAAGGACCCCCACTCTGGGAGTCCCCGTCCGGACCCTGGGAGGGTGTCCCGAAGTGGAGCGAACCAGGGGAGGGACTCCTCCGTCCAAGTGTCAGTGGGGTCTCCCCTGGACCTCGACCTCCCGAAGAGAGGGCGAAGTACACCCCTGGACTCCCCAGTCGTAGGACTGCAGGTGGACCGCAACGTAGATCCCTAGTTCGCCGACCTTTGGCAAGAGAAACACTGGGACACTTGGCGTCGTGCGATCCGGAGGGACAGGCAGTGGCTGAGGACCGTAAATGGGTTTGAGTGCAGGTAACTCAGCCACTACGGTAGGTCGGTAGAGTAGAAGACAGCAGGGGTACAGGAGAGTGGAAGTTAGAAAGTCAGAAAAGTTTACTCAGTCAAGAAACGTAGTCCACCGGTTTCATAACCTCAAAGTCTCCAGTCTCTTCTTATATTTTGGCAAATAAGTCAATAAATGGGTGTCTGGTTGGGTGGACGAGAGCTGCCGGCGGAACATACCTAGTCTGAGAAGACCCGCAAGACCTTTCTGTGACGGGCACATGTGAATACAGGTCACCCTCTTTTGACCGGCAGTCACTCGTCTAGTATTATGCGCAAGTCTGTCACTGGTGGCGGGACTTCTTTTAATTTACTGCGACCCCGCACGGCTCGTCACCTGCCTCGTAGAGACAACAATGTTCCACCAGTCACCTTTAGAGAGGCACCCACTACGAATTCGTTTATAAACTTAGTTCATGTCATTCCACACTCGTCCGGGACGGCCCGCCGTAGGGTCTGAGTTTTTCCTCCGTTCTACTTCCCAGCTACCCGGACAAACGAGTCTTTGCCCCTCGGTCACCCCCTCCCGTCGACCCCTCCTCTCCTCCCTACCCTCCGACCCCGTCCAGGAGTCGTAGAACAGGACCTCTCCCTGAACACAGAACAAATGTTCATTCCCCTACTGCCCCGGTTCTCCCCAGCAAAACCCCACCAGGTTACGTCCCAGTCTTCCAGACAAAATGTAATTTTTGGCGGGCCCAACGACAGGTCTCTTACAAGGTCTTGACCCGTTGCAACCCCGTGGTCGGAACCGCGACCCCCTTTCCGCGTCCCTCCGACGCACGGGTCGACACCGAAGCGACAGGAACGGTGCCCCAGTCCCACCCCGACGCAGTTCGGGGGAGTCACTCCTGCCCTCGAAGGGTGCAACCGGCCCGCAGCCGGGACCCATACACCAACCGTGTCCACGAATCTGTGAAACAGCGGCGGGAAACGGAAGACCTCGGTGCCGGAGCTCTAGACAGTTTGCCTCGAGCCCCGCGACGCCCCGGAGGACCCCCACTCCGGGCTCCGGAGCACACGATAAAGGAGGTCGTGCCAGTGGACACAAACCGTGGAGTGAGGACACTTTACGACGGCGGTCCGTTCCGACCACTACTCGAAGATCGACGTGGGCACTCTGAAGAAATTAGTTACCTAGACCGACTAGGTCACCCTTCGAAAGGGAAGGGGAGCCAGGAACGGAGAGGAGACCAAGACAGAGGTAGATGTGCCGTCGAGGACGGAGCCGCAAGGAAGACTCCGGCGCACGGGGAGCAGGGGGTTCCTCAGGTGTATGCATGCGCGGGGTCCGAAGTCCTTCGACCGCTGGAGAAGTCCCTTACGGCGACAAGTGTCGGGTAGCGTTACCACAGACACGAGTTTGAAAGAGTATTTCACTTCTCTTACAAAAATTTTCGTATAGTAACTGGAAGGTCCCGAAGGGACCACCGAGTCTGCCACTTCGTCGACGGACGTCACGCCCTCTGGGCCCAAGCTAGGGGACCTCCCCTTTACCGTCAGGTGAGGTCATGAGAACGGACCTCTTAGGGTACCTATCTCCTCGGACCACCCGATGTCAGGTACCCCAACGTCTCTCAGTCTGTGCTGACTCGCCGAAGCGAAGTAGGTGGAAGGTCGGGAAACCAGGCGTCGACGAGACTGCCACCAAGTCGGGGGAAACACCGAGGAACCCTCCCCTTGTGTAGCGGAACCACTGTTGGGGGTCCCGGACCCGCCCAGGGACAAGTCCTGGGTCCTGTGTCGGTCACGAGGGACCTGACTGACGAAGTACTCGCCCTGGCGCCTCTTCGGGGTTCTCGTCCGCGACCTGCCGTCGCACGTGCAGCGGTCCGTCTCGGCACACCTCGGACCATCCTGTGACCGTCCCCCAGTCCACTCCCCACGTCTCGGACACCCTCTCGACGATGTTACGGTTCTGAGTCGTGAAGACGGGTCGACGGATGGTGGGAGGGGCGGGACAGGGGTCCCCGAAGAGGAGTACCCTCAGTCGACAGTTCCTCGGGTCTCGAGACCAGGAGGTCCGGACGGCGGCTCAGAGGGGTGGGGTGGGGTGCCGTCGGTAGACGACGTTTTTCTGTCAGTGTCCGCCCCGTCCCCGAAGACACAGGGGGGAGGGGGTCCAGTCGGTGGCGTCGTAAGGGTGGACGTCGGTGTTGTCGACCCGACCCACGTGCAGGACGTCTGACAAATGAATTTTGAGAGGCAACGCACCTAGGTTCGACCGCAGGGATGACTCAGACGACCGGCCCCCCGAGGTGCGTAGGACGCACAGGAGGTTCCTACCTTGGAGTCGTGCCGAGAAGTCTGACACAGTAGAAATAAAAGTTTCAACCACCTCAAAAGGGGGTAAGACTCGGTTCTCACACACTATGCTCCGACCTGCTCCCGAAGGGGCGGGGAGAGGGGGGTCGTGGGACACAGAGCCGTGGAGACCCAGTCCCAGAGGCAGAGGGGTGAAGGGGAGGAGAACGTCGTGGTGAGCGGGTCCCACGACTACTCAAGGCGTGACTTCCCGTCCGAAGGACCTACTCAATGGAATTGGGACCTGATGGCCTCCGTTTCGAGCAGACCCAGCGGAATCTACGTGTGCGACCGCGAGAACAGACGAGTGTTACACACTTGCAGTCCACCAGACTTTGTCGCTCATCCGAATCCAGTAAGAAGTGGCTCTCTTTCTCCACTGACTGCGTAGTCTGGACCACCATTTAAGGTCTCGTCCTACGACACCAAGTATCTGTCGTCTGAGGCGGTCGCCACCTGGTGTGCCGCCTTCCTACGAGACCCGTGAGCCCAGACACTTCCCGTCAGAGAGGAGGCTGAGACCCAGTGCCCCGGTGTCTGACCTCACCGGTCGTGGTCGTCAGGACCCGAAACGTCACTCCTGGTCTCTCGAAAATGCTGTTTCCTCGTTTGCATAGTGTAGGTAAAAACGCCATTCACATCTCCATACCCATTGTCAAAGACCATCAAGTAGGGAGGCTAGGCTTCACTGCGAACACACCGCCCTCCGACGGAGGACCCCCCTGTGGCCCACAGACGAACAGACGTCCCGGTCCTAACAAACCCAATAAAGTCCGGCCGGGCGCAGGCGTGTTCCGCGTGTCGTGCAGGAACATTTGTACCCCACTCAGCCACGAGGGGGTCTGAGGGCGAAAAATTAGACTCATAAGACATGGCAGAAAGGCATATTTTTCGGGTGGGGGCACGCCACCACCTCCCACTTGCACCCAGCCCTTCGTCCCGGGGAGCCCTCAACTCCCGCCCCGTCCCCGAGTCGGCCCCAGTCCAGTTGGACCCAGGACACTGGCGTCGCGGTCACTGGGGACGACCCACTATCAGCACGGGTGTGCACTGACCAGGACCCGGATTTCCTGAGCCACGAACACTTCCTGTTACTTCACCCATACTCTGTGGTCTCTGCCCTAAAGGCACAATAATTGGGTCTAAGAAGCACGTCAATTGTGATGCCGAAAAGTCCTTCGTAATAGCAAAAGATTGTAAGGGGTCTTCAAATACACTTACTTACAAATTGTGCAGACTTAGAATGATTAATTAAACGTCTCTTTTGTTTAATGAAGACAATATTGTGCTAATATAACGTTTCTTACTAATTTACACGTATTGGAGTGTATTGTGATCACTATCGTTAATTAGACTGAACTTTTCCGTTCATATTGTCTTTATATCTTATAGAGGAACATCGATCAAACGTACAAACTCATACACCTAATTTTATATATACCAGATAAAGGTAAAATGTAGGACTACATTACTGTCCCAATGGTGTCTTTATTCGACCTCGGTGAAAGTTGACTTTGGGTGATTGGACAGAATTAGACTGGTTTTTCAAATAAAATAAATCCTCGTAATTAATTTTAAAAATTAATTTTAGTTCGAGGGTGCCATGACGAAATGGTAGGTAGAATGGCGAAAGGGACCACCGAGTCAGCCACTTCTCGGGCGGACGTTACGTCTCCTACGCCCAACCAGGGACCCAGCCCTTCCAGGGGACCTCGTCCCGTACCGTGGGGTGAGGTCGTGAGAGCGGACCTCTTAGGGTGCCTGTCTCCTCGGACCGTCCGGTGTCAGACACCCCAGTGTCTCAGCTGTACTGACTCGCTGAAGTGAAAGTGAAAAGTGAAAAGTACGTGACCTCTTCCTTGACCGTCGGGTGAGGTCACAAGAACGGACCTCTCAGGGTCCCCGCCCCCTCGGACCACCCGGTGTCAGGCACCCCAGTGTCTCAGTCTGTGCCGACTCGCTGATTTGGTGGTGGTGGTTAAACACAAAATTCTGATTTTTGGTAGTTTCCCTGGTGTGCAGTTTTTAAATTAACCTTTCAAAAATTTTAACCGAAAAAATTTACTACCTCTCTCTCTCTCTCTGTCTCCAGAGGTAATCATCCAGAGTGGATTACTCGTTACCTCCAAAAAGACCCGTCAGAGACATTTACGATTGAAGTAAGCGATGGATTTTATGGTAACGTAAATCACCATACTTCTAACATAAAATAAAAGCTGTTTTAAATTATATCAATTACTGATCTTGATTGTAATTGTTAACTGTAATTTATAAAAAGACCTTAAATTTCTTACGGTGACAATTTTTTCTTATCGAATAGTGAACCAAAAGTCATAAATTGGTTTCTGTATTTTGATTAGGTCTACTTCCGTTTTCTGGGGACACTCTTACCCGGGACACACACCACACACACACACACACACACACACACACCACACACACACACCACACACACACACCACACACACACACACCACACACACACACACGATACACACACACACACCCACACACCACACACACCACACACACACACCACACACACACACACACCACACCCCCCCCACCAGGAGCCGGTAGTGAGTGGACGCAGCATCGACGAGGTCGGAAGGACCAAGAATCGCACCCATGTTCTGCGGAAGCCGTCATTGGGACTCCCCTGAAACTTTTTTATCTCCAAGGGATGACTGTCCTGGACCTTTAATGTGTCGTCTGGACCAGTGTGTCACTCTGGCTCCAGCGACCGTCTCTCTCTCCCCGGACCCCCGCAAAAGTGACTCCTCCCTCCCCCGAACACAAAGGTCCCTAGGGAGAAACAACCACTTAAATTTGTATTGTCGCCCTTGAATTTTCGGGTTCTTCTCGTTTTTGTTCACCGGGTTTACTAGTCAGTGACTTTAGTTGGGTCTTCAGATTTTTGTGGACTCGGCCGCTCGCCCACCCAACCCCCAAGGGCCGAGACAGACCCCAAACCTGCTGTCTCACAACGACGTTCGACCCGGGGAGCCCCCAAGGACCCGCTCGTCTCGGCTTCAGTCCGTGAACGTAATTTCTTTTCTGTCGACAGTCCCAAATGTGACTTTTTAAACAATTCAGAACAATTTTCCTCCAAAGAAAGAAGGGGATACTATTATCTTTTTAATTCATCCTTCTACGACATCTCTAATATGAGTTTGACATGTTACGTTTCCAAAAGAAAGGAAAAAGGAAATTATAAGACTCGTGTAAGGGAAATTAATTTTGTCAGACACATTTACACAAGGGTCCTTTCTCCCCCTTTAGGATTCCCTGAAGACATTAAGGATAAAATAACAGACACAGCTGAATTACCTTTTACCCCTAGTCTGAAAGGTGCACATTACTTTGGGAAGTAAACACGAAGAGTAATTTGTTCCGAGACACAAACCTTTCATTGAGAGAATTACACGAATTTTGGTCGACTTACACATCGGCGTGACCTCCCCGACCACGACACTACAACGTAAAGGGGTGTGGGCACATGTATACACATGTACATGTCTGTGCACGAGTACAAGGGTATAGTGTGTAGGTGTGTACGTACACACACGTATCTATACGTGTACACATGTGTGTGTCAGTGGACACGTGTGTACGTGTGTTTGAGGGTGTACGTGTGTGTAGGTATACGTACGTACGTATAAGTGTGCACACGTGTGCGAGTATAAGTTACACGTATGGACATGTGTACGTGTCTGACGGAGGGTGTACGCACGTGTGTGTGTGTGTGTGTCTATGGGTGCGCGTGTGTACATGAGTATACGTGTGTACGTATGTAATCGGGTGTGTCCGAGGGTGTAGGTGTGTGTACGTGTGTGCACACGTGTGTGAGTGCGTGGACGTGTGTGACATGGTCAACGACGTCTGGCACGAAGTCGGTGGTGGTGCTCCTCATACTACAGAGACTCAGAGACAATTGTGACAACGGGGAAAACGCTGGGACGTCGGTTGGTCTGTCCCTACAACAAGCATCCCCTGCGGGACGAGGTCCAGTCATAGAACTTGAAGTCAGGAATCGAGACAGCGTACAATCAAGGACAAGACTTGACTCTGAGTAGTTAACAATAGGAGTTTTAAGAATTAAACAGTAGAAAAGTCCAATTGCCGTAATTACATCTTTTACGTTGGGTGCTCCTTCACCATTCACACACTGAAAAATACCTACGACAAGAGGGATAATCTATAAGAGAGTAGGAGTAGTAAAACGAAGATTTACACGTAAAGTACGCACACGAGTATCCGCGGAGAGTCTACGACACTTTCCACCTAAACCACCGAGGATAAAACTTCTACCTCCGACTTTGAGTCCCTCACCCCTCGGGAGGGCCCACCGGGCACACCTCGAACACTCCCAGGGGGACCGAAACGCACGAGTAGGTGGAACCTCCCGTAGAGTCCTGTGAGTGGACACCACGTGCAGACCCTACGACCGGGTACCTGTACCCCCGGTGTCCGAGACGGGGTCGGGGAAAGGTCTACACTCGGAACTGGTTCCGACCCAGTCCGAGGTGTTGCGTCGTATAATCACCGAGTACTGGTCCTCTTCCCGAGGAAATTGGGGGGTCCGTACCTCCATTCTACATACTCGACCTCCCCTGTGCATCAAATTCCAAATCCGAGTTTACCCACTGCATATTAAACGAAGGATCTGGAATGTAAACACAATAAGTAGTTAAAGACGTTTTCGAACGAAAGAATTCCACTTTTGTGCGTGTCATTGGGTTTTGCTCTGTTGCGCATCGAGCCATCGAGACAGGGTCGGGACCCCTCCTCTTTTCGTAAGCAGGTTTTCCTTTCGAAGGCTCATTTCTACACGTCTGAATTATGTGTCTCGATAAGGTTTTAGACTGATTATATTTATGTGGAAAACGTGGTTTAATAGTTTAATATTCAGGTGTCAGAATACACTATGTTTTCGGTACGAACTTAGTCGCACCGATTGCTGTATGTACTAGAGTCGAAAAGTCCAAGTACTTCAAGTATTTTTACAATTTAAACATCTTCTGGAGTATTTAGTGTCTCAAAGTGTGGGAGTAAAAAGTCTCATTTGGGATCTAAGTTAATTATGATTTTACCTTTTCCCGTCAAGACGAGTTGTCTTTTCCAGTGTCCTACTTGAAGCGGGACGCGCAGCGGAGGACGGAGCCTTAACGGAGTGAGGAAGTCCCACCGCCCTTGACGGCTACAGGGCGACAACTAACGTGGGGTACAGGGGTAGGTGTAACTGTGCCTTTTGACCTCGTCGGGACCGTCCCTCCCTTGAAATGAATTAAAATAACTCGTTCAAGGCTCTGGAGAGTGGTAAGTCTCTCCTTCCCTTTAACTACAAACCCTTTCACGAACCAGACTGGACGTACGTCTCCAATCACTACCGTCCCTCCGCCCCTGTGACCCCACTGCCCACGGGGACACCCATGGGGCCGGGGTCGACAGACGAAGCCTCGGGGGTGGCGTCTGGGGTCGGAGAGCAGGTGACTCCGGTCTTGTCTCAGACACGAACTAGGACTTCCTAGAGTCTTACTCTCTACCACGTCTTGACCCAAAGATACGTTGTACCAGTCTTAAAAAAAGTTTTAGAGTTTACAACTTAATTGAAGATCAGGTCATGCCGTCAGGTCCCAGAATCCATGACACTCTCGGTAACTAATTGTTTTGCGGTATTAGTGGTTTTTCCGCGACTGAGTAAAGCACTCCGGAGGAAAAGTCCAACTTTACCCACGAAAAAATATGCGCAAAATCAGTGCGTGTCGACGAAACAATGGCGATTCTAGAGTCCGGTCTAGCACTCAAGACGACCAAAAATTGAGTTCTTGGGAATCTTTATCTCGGAAGGGAACACAAAGCTTTTACCGTCTCTGTCTTAGAAGGTCTAAGGTTCGACGTCGGGTCGGGAGTGGGGACTTAGGAGACTTGGGGGACCTGGGGGACTTGGGACGAGGGTCGTAGAGCGCCCACACCAGCGTGCCGAGTGAGTCGTCTAGTTTCGACACAAACCATCTTCCACAGGACGCCCTCGACTCCGACCAACGAACGAAGAGGTCCACACACACACGTACACGCACGCACACGAACGTGTGTGCGCACGTCTAGGCGCACTGTCTTCGTCACCCGTTTGCTGGGACCTCTCCCAGGGTCTCGAGCCCGAGAACGACACGTCCACTACGGGCCCACAAGTCGCATTTTGGGGTACTCGATTCCTGGGCCGTCGAAGACACCCCCGGTTCGGGAGGGACCCACACCGGCGATGGGAGCCTGTGGGTGTGGGCGTCCCGTAACGACCCCAGGGAAGTGAAGGGACGCCCTCCTCTCTCACGCCACTGGGTCGTGAAACTAGTCTTAGCGGGCCCCGGTGAACAGGGTCGTCTGTCCACCAGTCGGCCCTCCCCGACTCCACCACGCGAGGACAGAGACCCCGGAGTCCGTCCCGCCTCCCACCAGGGTCTGTTCGGGGGTCGGCGGCCCGGCAGGCTAGAGTACGAGTGCCACGACAGGACGGGAGGGAAGCGAGTCGACTGGGCCCTAGCCCACAAGTCGCCCCAAGTGTCCGACTCCGTGCCCCGCCCCGTCCCTGCAGTCCCCCCCGTACCCTTGTAGGGGCCCACTCTCCTTTCCGTAAGGACCCAAGAGGCCCGTCTTCGTCCACGGACACGTGCACTCCCGGCCCACCCCACGGGACCTCCAGTGTACCTCTAGTGTGCCTCCGTAGTCCCTGGACGGGCTCCCCCGGCCCCGACCTTGCGAATGTCGAAGAATAAAGACCCGACACAGACGACACAGACCTAGCGCAACCGGACTGACTGCCCTTTGTGCAGCCCGAAAGTGTCGACAGAGGCCTCGATCGCACCCGTCGACAGACAGTGACGCGCACTTCCCGGACTTGGACCCCCACCCACTGGCACATTGACTCTCCCCACTGCACTACGTGAGCCAAAGAGGTTTGGCTTCCCAGCAAAGGTGGGACCTCGAGCACAAACGTCAAACGTCGTAGTGTCGCCTGCGTGCCCGGACACGCGGTCACAGACTCCAAACCGCTAACCATGAGACGCACCCAAAAGGGGAGCTGAAACCAAAGTCGCCCCACCCCCGCCACAGTTCACACGCCCCTCGGACCGGAACCCGGGTCCGGCTAAAAACGTGGACACACACCTACTCCGCACCTCAGCACACGGACCCCTGTGTGGCGTAGATAAGCAGGGTGGTCCCCTCCGAACACCTCGAAGGTCTCAGAGTCTCCATTAACACTTGTGACCGAGGAGTTCTCTGTCCGCTTCGCACATCGTCTTCACCTGTACAATCAGCGAGTCAGCACAGGCTGAGAGACGCTGGGGCACCTGACATCGGGTGGTTCGAGGAGACAGGTACCCTGAGAAGTCCGTTCTTATGATCTCACCGAGCGGTAAAGGAGGAGGTCCCCTAGAAGGGTCGGGCCCCTGTCTTAAGTCCAGAGGACGCACCGTCCGCCTAAGAGAGGGCAGGCTCGGTGGGCCGTTCGGGACCCCCCCGTACGTCCGAAAGAAAGGCACCGGGGAGACGTCACCACTTCACCGACAGGAAACAGTGTGACTGTCCACGTAGAGGACTTTTTACGACCGCTACTCCACTGGTAGTGACAGCTCATAGAGTCCCTTCGTGGCAGCAAAGACTTCGAGGGCAATCCATTCACCCCCCGGAGTGCCCCCGGTTGTCGAAGGAGGAGTGCACAATAACGAGAACACTGAAGGACGGCACATTGTGCGGACTCGGACAAGTCTTCGTCCCTAAGAGTGCGAGTCCTACGACACACACAGGGCAATAGGGTCTCCCTATCTGTCTGTCCGACGGGTGTGAACAGAAGACCGGCGTGTTGGATCCCACCCTACCATTCCCCCCGCACTTTCTTCTGCCGGAGTGAGAACCTCGACGAGGAGCTGCCGGACCTACGCAGGCACACTTCTGGGCACTCAAGTAGCCCAAGGGAGCTCGGGCGACTTCGGGACGGACACGTCAGATCACAGACTTCCCCTTGGCCCCACTACCCCGTGGACGAAGTGGACTTGACACGGTCCCCGAAACTCCCGCTCGGACGTTTGCCCGAGGGCTGAAAAGTCCTTCTTTTGGTTCTAACGTCTTCATTGGACGTGCTGTAGGTGATTTAAGGGAGTAGACACTTGACCGGTGATTTAAGGGAGTAGACACTTGACCGGTGATTTAAGGGAGTAGACACTTGACCACCGTCACTAGTTATGGATGGTGTGGTCCCCGAACAAAGAGCCTCCTCACTGACGTCGTAGCACCGGTCCGACAGTCGAGGCAGGAGGCGCTGTGCCTGCGACCACTGAGCCCTCCCTGGGCACACGTAGGGCGAGGGGACGTCGACGTGTGGCCACGAGCGCCGGGGCAGCCACCCCACCCCTACGCCCGCCACACCCCGGGGACGACTTCAGGGAGTCGAGGTCGGTCACGGACAGCGAGTCCCTGAAATGGGGCATCTCAGTCCAAAACAGTGGAAGGTCCTTTCACCCTTCAGACCTAAAATTTCGTCACAGACCCAAAACTAATTTGTTTGGGTACACGGCCAGTCTGAACCGAAGGGTCGACCAGACCTCAAAAACGGATTATAGTGAATAGGGGGTCATCAACCGAAAACTACCAATTACAACCGGAACTTTGAGAAGTTCGATTTCCTTTTGTTTCCTGGACACTAAGTCCGTCCGTCGTCGAGACCGGGAGGTCCTGGGCGCCCCGGGAAGGGCACCACAGACTCTTGTCCTCTCCACCCCGGGGACCGAGAGAGGTCTCTAACGGGTGACCCACCCCCCGCCCCCGTCCCCGTTCGGACTCACACCACCGAGGACCCAGGACCCCGGTGACCGTGGGTCAGATCGTAGACCACTCCCTACACCTATACACCAGCCCCGACTGCACCGGCCGCTGAGCACAGGTGTGGACACGGGTGCACGTCACTCGTGACCAGAGTGACACGGCGACGACGGGGGTTGGTGGGTCTCGGTGTCCCCGTCCGTCACCCCCTGCGAACCCCTGTCCGGGTGCCCGACCCCCATGCGTCCCTGAGGAAAGACAGGGACTTGAACGACTCTCGTCTGTCTCCCGAGCCCTGCCTGAACCGGGGGGTCAGGTGGGCCCAGGCGCGAGGTCCGGGTCGGCACCGAGGGACGACTCAGGTCTCGACGAAGGAGAAAAATGTTTATAGTGAAAGGAGCTTGAGTGGAATAGAAGGATCAAAAGTGATTTCGTCGAACGTCACTTTCTATTAGTTTGCACAGTTTCTTTCTTATAGTTCAATAGTCTTTCAGTTCTTATTGAATCCTTTAATCGTAGCAATAGGATCGTTGCCCCCCACGTCCAAGCACCCCCGACCNTTGCCCCTCACGTCCAAGCACCCCCGACCCCGACCCCTACCCGGCCCCCTCCGGCGACAGAGGGACCCCCACCCCTTTCCGACTGGACGAACGGGGGGCGGCGCGAAGGGTTCCCGGGGTCTGCGCGCCGGGACGCCGCGCCACTCCCGGCGCGACCGAGCGTCGGGTCCCCGGTCAGACAAGAGAGGTCTGGACCCTTGCCGAGTGTACCGAATCCCCAGATTCGGGTAGGACAAGGTCAGGCGAAGGGGGTCCCTAACAACCCCTGGGCGGCCCACCTGGACGTCCATTCGGGGCCCTCGGGGCAGACGTCATGTCGGACAAGTAAGTGTCCCAGGGGCCCTGGTAGGTCGGTCGGCCCGTCGCCCCGGAGGAGCGGGGAGAAGCTGTCGCCAGACGTAGACTCGCCTTGGAGGTCGTTGTGTCATTCGTGCGCAGAGGATAGAGGACAAATTGGTCTGACACACACAAGGGCTCTGTGAGGACCACAGCGGAACACACACACTGTCGAAAGGACACAAGAGTGCACCTCGGCTTAACAATTGGCGAGAGGCGGGCCGACGACGGAGAGGGGGGCGGAGGCCCTCGTCCTCGGACCGAGGCACAAGAGAAGGTCCGGGTCCCTGCCGAGTGTGGCGCATCCCAAGATTCAGGTAGGAACAAGTGTAGGTCTGGGGCCGGCTTACAAATGCTGTCCACCTCAGAGCCCGTGTCGTCACTGGACTCGCCTCAGATCCAATGTGGTCACGGCGGATGGGTCTGGACTTGGACTTGGAACAGCCCGGGTAGGTGTGGGAGTGCGCGAGACAGGGGCGGGGCGGGGGCGGGGCGGGGCGGGGCGGGGCGGGGGCG